>SNQJ01S0009986.1:114632-124844 GCA_010110895.2 Picea sitchensis | reverse complement strand
TATTTGAATTTTAAATATATACTAAATCACAATCTTATGTTGTTTAAATTATATTTTTGAATTTAATATTAGTGGATTCAGTTTGCTAAAAAAACTTATAGAATATTCAGATTTCAAACAAAATTAAATAATCTTCAAAAAAATCAAAACATAAAACAGTTAAATTACAACTTTTTAAATTTACATGGGTTGACTTGGGAAATTTTTGCAAATCTACCTCCCATCATATATGAGAGTGGGGGTGGGGGAATAATAGAGAAAGCATATTACATATATAAAGATGGGGTCATTGAATAATAGAGAAAACATAGGGTGGGGGTGGGGGAATAATAGAGAAAACATAGGTTTATTCTCCACCCCACTCTCTAATATGTTTTCTCTATTATTCCTCACCCCACTCTCTAATATGTTTTCTCTATTATTCCTCACTCCCACTCTTTTCTCTATTATTCCCCACCCCACTCTCTAATATGTTTTCTCTATTATTCCTCACTCCCACTCTCTAATATATTTTCTCTATTATTTCCCACTCCCACCCTCTATTAAATCAATGCCTTCCAAAATACCATAAACCAATTTTTTACAAAAATGATTCCCACCCCACCGCCACCGCCACTCCCACCCCCACCCCTATCAAATCAATGTCTGCCAAAATACCATAAACCAATTTTTACAAAAATAAAAATGCCGTGGCATATCAGAATTACTCGCTTAAGCAGTTCAAAGCCTTCAAAATGGCCATCTTATTACTTGAAAACATTTCTGGGAATACTTAAAAGGGCTCATATGTCTGAAGTCTCGTCTTGGGTCTGAATGAAATATATGCATAGTCGTTAAGTATACATAATCCTAGTCCTCCTCGCCATCTAAGAACGTCATGCGGTAAGCTGTCGAAAAGCTGTCCATTGCTGATCTAGACTACAAAGCAAAGGAAATATTAATAGATGGAAAAGTAAAATCAATTCTAAACATCAAACGAGGATGTAATAAGACTTAAATATATTGACCATCAAAAAATAAATATTTTTATTATATTAAAATATATATATATGTCTATATTTATGTTTATAGATTTAGCATGTAAATATAAAGTCAAAAACAAAATAATATGACATCTCATTGCTATAGTTCATTCTTCATCAAGGAATTAATAATAAAGTAATTGATTTCAATCTTATTAGACAAGTTTTTAAACCTAATCTACACATTTTGGGTTGAATTTTGTTTTTTCTTAAATAAATAAACATTTTTATTTAATACAATTAGCTAGAGATATGGATTCATGAGAAATTGGGTTTTTGAAAACATTTAAAGGAAAAACAATAAACTTATTATAAATTGAATGAGGTACTAGAAAAATATTGTTTTGGCATGTGCAATGGAGAAATCAACCATGAATTCCATGAGTATAACGAATAGAAGATTGATGAGTATGTACAAAGACATGATAACTAGTTATGTAATGATGAAATTTATTGATGGCACGGATAATAGGAAGAAACTTTTTTTTTTAGTTATTGTATAGTTTACTTCTTTCAAAGTAAGGTTATTACTGATGAAATAGATAACATAAGGTTGATGTTCTTCTTTCTCTATTGATGTGGGATAATTTCTCTACGTCAACATGAGGGAGAGTTTCCTGATGGTAGGTCTCAAATTAGATCGACTCTCATTTGAATAGCAACCTCCACTGGTATATGGGCCCGACTGTCGCTAAATAAATGAATTGTTCCCCACAGAGAGACTTTCCATAAGAACCAGGCTAAAAATAAATAAATCTAAATACGTGTCTATTCTAATATGCAAGTACAATTTTATTTCTAAGAGCAGTTTCATTCCTATCTAATAGTAGCAGGATCAATTGCAGGTCTATTATTCAACAAGCTAAATTAAAATAGTTCCAATTTTATAGAATCAAATCATATTACATACTTGTTTTCATATAGATGTTCATAAGCACGCTCCTGTAATTGAATTCATAATTCATTTAAAATTATTTCCTACAAATGACAATTGACAGAAATGACAAACTGAAGCATTTGTAAAAAACAATCAATAACAATGCACTAATGAATAAATGAACCATGAAAGTGCTTGCATTATCCTCCTTTAAAGAAATAATTCATCTTCAGGAATACAACAACACGTAGAGAGATTTCTTATCTTCCTTGGAGTTAGATAACAAATTATACAACACACATTTTTAGCTTTCCATCCCCCTCCTCTGTTATGTCACATTGTGTTTCCTATATACCATAGGGTGGATTGTTGGACTTCTTGATTACATGATTGTTTGGTTACAACTTCCCTACTCTTCCCATTCCCATGACATTTGGATTTTCTGGAGCCAAAATGAATCAATACATAATAATCCTTCCTACTATGGTGCTCCTCAAGAAGGTGAGAAACTCTAAATATTTTGGGGTGAAGGGATTCCCCCTTGAAAATTTGGTCCAAGTGATGGCCAACTAAAGGTGAACATGTTCATTGACTGGGGACCTACAATGAGGGTTTAGGGGAACCAATTGACCAAGAAGAAGACATAATACTTCTCCCTAACCTTACCCTTTTGGAAACACGAATAACTATCAAACTTTGAATGCTAGTTTATTTCCTATAGCAAGGTTCTCACTTGGCTATTCATTTTGATTTGGATGAACGTTAGCTCCAACTTTGTATTAATGAAATCTATTGATTTGTGTCATGCTTTCTTTGGTGACATGTACTTTGCTGCTTGTAAAAAATGTGAACTTCCTCACTGACTGGGCTCTGCTGAATCCTGACAATTCCTCTAGGAAGAAATAGCCCGATGAAGGAGCTTATTGTCCCTCCTGTCACTGCTAAGATAACTCTCTCTCTCTCTCTCTCTACCCATATTTTTGTAAAAAAATAGCGTTCTCCCTATTCTTTGCTTCCTCTAATATATTCTCGACCGATCTTTGTTGAGGTATGACGACGAGGCAAGAATGTCGTTAACATTGTCCTGCTTGACTCTTCCAGTTTAGAATAGGCGTGGTCATCATTAATCACCTTGGGTTCGTATGATCTCGCATGAGCTGGTGATCTACATTTCCCCTTTTCCCTGTCATCTTTCCCAAGTTATCCAATACTCGTAGCCTGTATGTTTCGTGTGAGCAGGGATATGGCCATCGTTTGTTTAAATCTCAAGCATGTCAATATTCATCTTCTTTCTTGGCAGCTTGTTCCATTAGTCTTTCGATACTTGAAAATACAAAGAATTTATCGACCATCGTACAAAAATAATTAAATTTCGATATAAATATGTCCTCTTTTATGAAATTTTGTGTACTTTAATATACTTCTTGTATTCTACATGGATCTTGTATGTGTGAGAGGTCAGGCTAGGTGATATGCATATGGAAGCAGTCTCATCATCTATCATCTGAGTGCAGTTTGTCGATGTGTATCTGCGTGAGTAGATTTGCGATGATGGGAGCAACTTGATGGATAGGGGGTTAGAGGTTATGTGTGGGGGGGTTACTTAATGAGCTCATGGGATGTGGGGTTTCAATATCACATGATCTTAGGTGCCACTATTTTTAGGTAAACAAATCCTGCAAATGATTTCCTGCGAAGATTCTCCCTAATGGACTAGGCATGCAGTCTGCAAATGAGTCTTCAAAACAAACTTTCATAGGTTTCACTTGTGACGCGATCTTGAGAATATTTCGTGGTGTGCTAGGGTCGTTGATTCATATCATGAATAAGAAATAGGTTTTGGGGCATGAATTCCTCGTAATAAATATGTTTTCACCTTTTAGGATTGTGAAGAGTGGGGCCCTAAAATGGTGGGATCCATAGGGAAATTCATGTGGCATGCAAGCTCACATGTATTTGGTAGTTTATATCTTAGGATTTTTTTTTTCCATAGAGGCGCGTGAGAGTGTGCTATCATGGTAGTGTTCACGGCAATGCGACTTCATGGTGATGTACATGCATGGATAATATGAATTTTTAGCAAAGGGTCACATCCCCATGGGAGTGATCCAATAGAAAGAGTTCAAAACATTATCTCTGTTAATGGTCCTCTTGAGTCCACATGAGGACTTGTGTAATGTTGGTTCAGATAATTATGTTATTCCCCAGGTAACTGGTGTTCTTTGGTTTGTTTATTTCATTCAAATGCATAGTATTACTTAGGAAGAAAGAGGGTATTCTCATTTCTACACAGTCAGAGGAAAATGTGAGTGCATTGTTATACAAATAAAAATAATCCCATCCATCTTCAATTCAACCAATCTGATTCAAAACTTCTCATCAAAAAGGGTTCCCACATGGAAGGCCCTTTTACCTCTTTAAATTAATCAAAGACACAATAGAATATAACCTTGGTCTTTTTTTGAGTTGACCATGTAAAATGCAGTGAGGTTTTGGGTTTTTCATGTAGGTAAGGGGTGATAGAAAAAATCATGATATATTAAATCTATCTAGTATGTTTAGAGAGTGTAGGTTGGTATGAGAGATTCATAAATAAATATTTACCCTCAGTTTTACTCTGTTTGTACCATTAGGAGTATCTTAGATAGATTAGATGATCTTCATAGTTGACATGACCATATATGCACAGACTAGTGAGAATGAACCGCATTAGAGGCAACCAATGACTAGTCGGTCCTAAGGAAGGTCATAGCATATGAGTAGGGAAAGATGAATTGATCTGTAAAGGAAGGGCATGCCAATGAATGAAGTGTTTTCAAATCCCAAACTTTGAATTACCAAGAATGAACATCCCTATATTACGGGGAGAGTGCTACTCCCGCCTGATCATAGAATTTAATAGATTATAAAAAAAAGTGAGAGGAAATTAGTTATTTGGGATGCATCACCATATCAACTATGCTAACTGTTCAACTTCCACCATCATCAAGGAAATCTTCTACCTGATTAGAATGTTTTTGGGGTACTAAATGTTATCACTGAAATTTCGTCCACAAATGGTTACAAGAATCCAGGATCTCCAAATACCTATTAGTTCACCCACAGCTTCAAAAATGCATTTCCAAAGGGCACAAAACTATACAACTGGTTATAAAATCAGCATGCACTAAGGATACAAAGGAAGCGTGCACATGTGTGCCAGTCAAAAACGTCGAAAAAGCGCATATGCGCCCGATGCACGACTGTGGACGCAAAAAGCTGCACATACCTCAGAACGACGCATTTATGATTTTGGTCGTCCTTGCACCTACTTCTGGTTCATCTCCCAAGTTGATTTGACACCCAAATCTGAGTTGAATTTGAGTGGGGGGCTGGTCAAATACCTAAGGGTGCCCTAAAGAGCCCCTTGTTCACATTAAGGACTAGTTGAATAATGCCTCAAAAATTTGCTATAAAAAGAGGCCATGGGTGCACTACATTTCCAATAATTCATTTGTATTGTTATGTTGCCTATATTCTCTTGGAGGAACCTCTTTCCTCATTAGAGAATACGATCATCATCTCATTTAGCCATTCACATCACCTCTTGAGTGAAGGAGCTTTCGATTTCTTCACCATTTCCTTCTAGTTTGATATTTGTAAGAAGAGCTCAATCATTGGGGGTTCAAGATCCCTCCCTTGGAGGAAGAGGGGACCCATAAGTCTCCTTTTCCCACTAATAAATCTTATCCATTGGTGGCATGAATGTTGTTTATTTTTTCTTCTATTTCCCTTATGCACATTAGTTTCGTTCCTTTAATTGTTATTAGTTTAGTTGTTTGTTTATTTCTTATGCTTGATGTTTTTAACTCTTGCATTCATCTCTATCCTATATAGCTAACCCAACTAGAATTGTAAGTGTCCTTCTTTTGCTCATTTAGGTGACGAAAAGGATACAACAGATTGGTGACTCCACTGGGGATAGGTATCAATTTCCTCCCCATTTGGGTTGTTTGAGCACTTCCTTTTGGTTTATTTAAATTGCAGGAACCATAACCGACCCATGCCTGCCTGCAAAAAGCTAAATTTAGAGCTGAGCTGAGAGAATTTCATCTGAAAGTTTCTTCCCGACCGTGTAACAGAAAGTGCGTGGGTTTTTTAACCCATAGGCACGTCTTCAGAGCATGTGCACCAAACTCAGTGTGTTTCTCAGCGCATTCTGTGCACCTGCGTCAAAAGGTCATTTTTTATTTGCGGATTGGGGCCAAATCCGCCTTTGTCTACTCTACGACCCGCGCATCTGTTCAGAAAATCATACATTGTAAGGATTTTTGTGATCTGTTGAAGGCCCATAGCCATATTAAGCTTGATTATATGCAAATTGTAATATACACCACACTCAGATTCCCTCTCCACATGAAGGGTTAGTCAAAACATAGCCACTTAGGGGGTTAAAAATTCATATTTATCCTCTTTTTGTTTTTATTTTTCCACATGGATGGATTGCTTTGATTAAATTTAAGTTGGAATCATTCTATATCACATATATAATCACTTGCATTGAGACCATAAATAGAACGTCAATTATTGAGTTTTCTCTTCTCTCGTGCCATAGAGCGATCTTGAGAATCAGAAAAACGATTGAGGGGAAATTTCATCTCCCTTAAAAAATCTTTAGGAGAGGACAACAGCCCCCTCGGGACTCCTCTTAGTTTCTTTTCAAATACATATTAAATTTGTAAGGGCCCATACATTCCCACATGCTACAAAGATAGGATAGTTTTGAATCTACTTTCTTAGATTACACCACTAGGGAAGTTTAAAGGTTTTTGTAACGGGCCCATACATGCCCACATGTCCACAATCTAGGATAGTTTTTTGAAGCTTTCTTAGATTAAATCACACTAGGGAGCTAAAGGATTGGTAAGGACCCATTTGTCCACATGCTAGTTTTCTAGGGACTTTAAAATTCCGCAAGGTTGTACCAATGACATTTAGCAAATTAGGTAATCAGGACTTGTAAAGACCACACAAAGTATACATGCAACAAGGTGACACCTAACTTATTAAAATTTTTTGCACACTTTAACTTGTTCACACACAAAATCACCACTCAATCACATAGTGTCATCTAGAATTGTGGAGGTTGAAGTAAGTTTCCTCCAAAGGGATCTTGAAATGCCCGACCCTTTTCTCGACAAAACTATCCAGTCCCACGTAAATTGAACGAGATTGGTTCACACCCCCAATATCACAAACAAACCACATCTAAATTTTTTCTAAAGACTCACTAAGTTCTCCTCCACAGGAGGTGCCAAAAGAATTTTTTTAGTCTAGGTAGGATTTCAGGGATAGGCATCCAAATAACTCCCCGTTATCTGGTTCTCACATCTTCAAATAGTAGAATTTGTCAAATAGGGAACTTTCAAATCCTCCAAGTCAAGTGTTCCTAACACCATAAGGAAAGGAGATACCCATGAAGGGTCAAAGGTCCAGGTCCAGTTGTTCTATGCATTCCCCCTTGAGGCACCCACCTCTTGGACGAGATCTAGCCCGTGACCCATTTTTGAGGCCAAAAATATAAATGCCACACTTTGACCGAGGTACCTAGTGACCAAATCTTAGAACATCTACCCAGGTGGTAATTGTGGGCTGCAATTTCACCTTGATCGGATTTTGTGTGGCTATTGGAAAATATCGCCATCTCTTTCGGGATATGCCCCCTCTACCCCTCATTATAACTGATTGTTTCATCCTTCACTAGTTCCTCTTTCGGTGGCTTCAGACCCCACTGTTGAGTGCTATTGAAAGGTCCAGTGCTATTTTGAGAGGAAGGACATTATGTCTTTTAGAACACGAGCATTTGTTTCTTTTTTCTCCCACACGGACAAAGTCCACCTATCCACATATATGCTTCTTTATCAATTGATTTTTGTATGATGCCCTTGTAATTACATGCGATTGCAAAATATATTCTGGAGGTCCAAACATTATAGCAAAGACTCTTGTTCATTTATTTCTCTCATCACCATTTGCACACATCCACTTCGCTAGTTGGACATCATAGGGGACCCACAGAATCTCTGTTGTTCCAGGTGATTGCTACCCTCCTATTCTAGGGGGAGTTCCTAGTCTTTCCAACTCATCAAATCCACCTTCTCACACTCCTGTGAGTGCTATTGTCTTGGGATCAACTTTGCTTGGTTCCACTTTACTTGGGTCCAGTTTCCAAGGTCAACCGTCCACTCGCTCTCCTTTACACGGAAGCGGGGTGCAAACTTCTTCCCAAGGAGGAAGTACAACCCCACCTAACCCCGCTCAAGGGTCAGGTACACAAAACAATCAAACCATGGCTAGAACTAATCCCCCACCGCCACCCCAAATGCCTTACTTGGCTTCCCTCAACATACCAGATCTAACTAAACTCACCAATGATCCTATATTGCATGACCCCACATGGCCTACAATGCCTACCAAACTCCCTTCAGACATCCCCAAGTTTGACGGAAAAGAGGGAGACAACCCAACCAACCATATCATGACCTTCCAATTATGGTGCTCTTCAAACAACATCATGGACAACTCTGTCTGATTGAGGTCATTTCAACGCACACTCACTGGCCCATCAACCAAGTGGTATGTAGAAGAAAAATATGGGTCCCATGTGACCTTTGAATCTTTGGCCAAAGCATTTTTGACCTTCTTTCAACTACCATTCCGTCATGAAAATGGTCTCAAACTTCTCTCAGAGTTTAAACAAACCTCCACCACACACATCGCTGACCACATTCATGAATGGCATTGGAGACGTAGTCTATGCAAAGCCGAATCCACCAAGCAACAATGACTCAATTGGTTTCTCAAATCACTTGTTTCCCTTCTTTCCAAGGATTTGGCCACCACCTTCCCCCAGTCTGAAGAAGAAGCCATCGACAAGGATCAATAGTTTGAACTTATTTATTCACAGTCAAGATACTTATATATGGTACTACCTGATGCCCCGAGACCTATGCCATTTAGTCAACAAAAACCTAGGATGTCTCACTTCATGGATGGATTGATTGGTACCACAACACACCACAATCCATACCCCCCACAACCAACTACGTATGGATTGTTCAGAAGTAACTACATGTACGCTATGAAGGCTGTGGCCTCTTCTATGTTTCACACAATGATGTTCCCCCACAATAGGAAGATCATCACCATCAACCAAGTGTCACATTATGAGCCCAACCCTTCCTCCAACATCGATAACATCTTACCTTTTGTTCACACCAATTTCGATGCCTACCCATTGATCGAGATGGGTCTCATAATTTTCAAAGACCCATCCTTGCTAAGGACATACCATGGAGACCGCCGCTCATACATCCCTCATCACAAGTATGTGTCATCTCATCTAACGACACAAAAACTAGAGATACCCTTCCTCCCAGATAAGATTCCTTACTATCTGACATACCACTCATTGCAGAGCTCCTTCCTCAGGAATCCCTTGAGAACTCTTCAACTCCTCCTGTTCCTGATTTCACCCTCCCCGAGGGCCACATCCCGGTTTGGAAGACAGTCCCCCAAGCCATTACTCAAATCCCTTTTTTTTTTCCCCCACCGGGAGTACAAGATTTCCAGGTAGCTGCAACACTTACCCTTCCCAATATGGTGTTGGAAATCCTAGTATGGTATCTACATCCACCTACGATGGTTCCTCAACCATCCCTCCCTCCCCAAACCGAAGGAATCCAGATGCAAATTCCAATACTTACTCCAACTGTACCACCCTCATCCCCACTCACTAACGCCACTGCTATAGCTGGGGGCAGCTGGAAGAAGAAAGAGCCCACCGCTCCACTTCCCCCAAGAGTTCATCCTCCTTGCGCACTATGCGAGAAAGATGGACAACCCACCAATAAATACTTGTCTCTTCCTGAGCTATGCAATTTAATTCAACTCGCTCGGACAATGACACCACTCGTCACTTCCTCCAGTACTACCACTGCATCCCCTAATACAGGTAGCAAAGGGTTGCAAACCAAATTAGCATGCTCCATCTATTCTGAGTATGGCCATTACACCCACCATTGCCCGACATTACCTCAATTTCGGCAGACGCTAACGACAGTCCATCAGAGATTTCAGCAAGAACCCCTTCCATCCGCGTCATATCAACCACATGTCACTGACATCCACTATGTCACGACCTCAATCAATGAACGTATGAGATGTTCTTGAACTCTATGTGAATCACTTGATCATTTCACATATCAATGTCCTATGATCATTGAATACAAGCATTGCCAAATGGCCCTTATTAAAAATCCTACACCCCCCCCC
>SNQJ01S0009986.1:36032-114164 GCA_010110895.2 Picea sitchensis | reverse complement strand
CCCCACCTCTTCACCACCAGAATACAACCACACAGTGACAATCACCAATGTTAATCTCTTGGATCCCCTATATTCTTGACACTTCGACTGCGATGAAGACATCCTCGAGGAATTAACTACTCCCGATTTCCTATGGGATCCTCTTCATCACAGAACACTCTTTCTTTCACAAAAATCCTTTGCGCATCCTAACCAAAACTCCATATACACAATCAAAAACAAAGACTTTCTCCCATTAAGGCATATAGATTGGTTCAATAACCCTATCCCTGCCACTGACGTTTTTGAAGAAGGAAACATGGCCAACATTTCCCCCACTGTCAAAATCGACATTTCCATCAAACTTGGAATCATAGAGGAAATCACCATAGGCACCGCATGATATCTTGAATAAATCATAGATTACAAATCTCTCTTCCAATTAGAATACCGGGACATTTTTGCCTGGTTATACACATAGATGCCCGACCTTGATCCCTCTATTGTCGATCATCATATAGACACATGGCTTGATATCAGACCTATACGACAAAAGAGATGTCCACTACACCCATCCAAAGCAGTGGACATCAAAACCGATATTGACAAATTACGCATTGATGGGTTCATATACCCCATAGCATATACGTCATGGGTCTCCAACCCCATCCCTGTTAACAAAAAACAGGACACTATCTGCGTTTGTATGGACTTCCGTGATCTCAATCACGCTTGTCCCAAAGACAACTTTCCAACACCCTTTATTGACCAAATTATTGATGATTGCATCGGTCACGAGGCTTTGTCCTTCATGGACGGTTTCTCTGGCTACAACCAAATTCAAATCCACCCAACCGACCAATATAAAACCGCATTCACTACCCCCTGGGACACTTTTTCATATCGTATCATGCCTTTTGGCCTCAATAATGTTGGCGCAACTTTCCAATGGGCCATGACATACATTTTTCATGATCTGGCTCATATCATCCTCACATACTTGGACGAACTCACTGCTCAATCCAAGAAATGCACTCAACATCTTGATGATTTACAAATCATCTTCCAAAGGTGTCGTCAATACAATATCCTCTTGAACCCCCTCAAGTGCGTATTCTGCGTCATTGCTTGATGCCTCCTTGGGTTCATCATTTCCGAATGCGACATCACCATGTACCCCCTCAAGGTTCAAGCCATCACAGAAATCCCCCCACCATGAAATTTACGCCAACTATAGAGCCTATAAGGAAAATCTAACTTTCTACGACACTTTGTCCCAGATTACGCCACTCACGCACATGACTTCCTTCTCTTGTTATGCCATGACATCCCATTTGAATGGGATGAACATGCCCAAACTGCTTTTGATGATCTTAAATCGACACTCTCCAACACCCTGTTGATTAGTCCACCCGACTATGACCGCGACTATATCCTCTACTTATCGGCTTCGATTGTCTCAGTAGCAGGAGTTCTCATCCAACTAGGGGGCGATGATCGTGAGCATGTAATTTACTACATTAGCAAAAATCTTTTAGGACCACCCTTGAAATAAAATCACGAAGAGAAAATCTCCCTTGCATTTTTCCTCGTAGTCCAAAAACTGCGCCATTACATCCTGCTCCGAACTACCAAAGTCGTAGCCAATTCCAACCCCATGCAATACTTTCTTAGTCGCCAGTAAATTAATGGTAAATTTGCTCGATGGATCGTCATCCTTCAAGAGTACGACCTCAATTTTTAAACACCCAAGAGTAAGAAATCCCTCATCTTGGTCGAACTCATTATGACATTCCCCTCCGATACTACCAGTTCTCCCATCAATACAAAGTTCCCCGATGAACATCTCTTTTACATCCCCTCGGATGAACCCTGGTACGACGATCTCCTCATCTAGCTCCGAACACAGAAGTTTGGAAATCACATTTCCCGAGATGATCATTGACGTATTTGACACCAGGACCCTTGCTAACTCCTCATTGGTGACATATTATATCAACGAGGAGTCGACACCATACTCCATCGCTGTTTGACCATCGACGAAGCCGAAAGAGTCTTGAATGATTGCCACATTGGCTCCTGCAGTGGCCACCTCTCAGGGGTGTCCACCGCCTAGAAAATCATTCGAGCATGCTACTTTTGGCCCACATTATTTCATGATTGCATCCACACTGTGAAGCGGTGTGACAAATGTTAGTTATATGCCAACAAGGTGCAAGCACCACCTGCTCTTTTACACCCATTCATTACTACCGGCCTCTTTTGCAAATGGGACATAGACTTCATGACTTGCAACCCTCCATCTAGCAATGGACACAAATACATCATCGTTGCATTCGATTACTTCAACAAGTGGGTCGAAGCCATGCCTACTTTCAACAACACCGCTGACACTGCAACACATTTTTTCTTTAACCATGTCATCTCCCACTTTGGAGTCCCACTACAACTCATCTCCGATCACAGGAAACACTTCGAGAATGAGATTTTCATCGAAATTTCCTCCAAGTTAGGATTCTCCAACGAGTTTTCCTTACCATACTACCCTCAGTCCAACGGACAGGTAGAGGAAGTCAACAAGGTCCTCAAAACCATGTTGTAGCACACGGTTAACAAACATAAGTCCAATTCGTATCATATGTTGTTTTCCGCACTATGGGCCTATCAGACAACAATTAAAAATACCACTAGTTTCACACCATTTCATCTAGTCCATGGGGTTGAGGCCACTCTACCCATCGAGTGCGAAATTCCCACCTTACGCACTGCTATTGAGCTATTACCTGACACTGCTCTGATGGAGAAACTCTTGCTAAACCTAGAGTCACTGGATGAAGACCATCGATATTCATTACAAAACAATGATGTAGCCAAAAAATGATCGAAGGTCGTCTTTAATCACCATGTCAACCTTTGCTCATTCAACGAAGGCGATCTCGTCCTTGCTTATAATATCGCTCACAACACCCTCGACCATGGAAAATTCGAGTCATTATGGCATGGACCTTACATAGTCCAACATTGCCTCACTAAAGAAGACTACATCCTGGCAACCCCTGAAGGCCACCCTCTCAAAGAACCCGTCAACGGTTGTACTTAAAGAAAGTTTACGCTCGAGCGTAGCCATTCTACACTAGGCTTTTTATTTTTATACACTTTTTTGTAGAGTTTTTAATCTTCTTTATTCCCTCCATGCCTTGCATCTAATAAACCATTTATTTTCTTGACATATCCCTCCGCCATTGACCTACCACATCGGTTACGTCGATGAAGCTATCCAATGGACATAGAATCTCGCTTCGGCCACTTGGGCCCTCCATTCCCCCTCACATGAACTAATCCACTCCAGCGGCATATGTTTGGGCTCAACAACCAATAACCAAGAAGAATACACAGTCGTCATTGGCCTCCTCGCCGAGGCCATTCACTGCCATATCCGCCACCTTTGCGTCTTACTAGATTCCCAACTCATTTTCCTTCAGCTCAACAATGTGTACCGTGTTCGCAATCCTTGCCTCTTCTACAAATATCTGCAAGTTAGACTTTTATATCAACATTTTGATTCAATCACATTTACACATATTCCAAGACAATTTAATCAAATAGCAAATAATATGGCTAACCTAGTGTTAGATTGACATTTATCACATCACAATACCATTACACATACATAAACCATCACAAAATATGTCATAGCATATAGATTAGACATCATAAAAAGAACTAAAAATCATCATCACATGTGAACATCATATAGATCCAAAATGTATATCCATATATATCGATCAATATGCCACCAATGTTTACAAAAAATAGTACAACATGTCCAACATCCATAGGCAGGTGAACCACCTCACCTCTATAAGTACAAAATCAGTGTCACAACACCATATACAAAATGGGCTCGCAAGCCTATGTAAATACAAACATACATATACAGAGGCACTCATGGCACCTCTAGGGATCCACCACGTGGTCCTCTCTCTGGAGGAGGTACCCCACCAGTTAGGGGTCCCTCAAGTCCTGGGGGTAGCTTCCCAGTCATAGCCGCCCTCGCCACAACTTATCTGTGGATTAGGGTCCGCAACTCTGCCAAAAGTCCCACACACTGCTCTAGGACTCACTCATCCTAGATACACATCCACATGCCCTCAGGAACCCCCTGTAGTAACGCCTGCAATCAACGATGGAAATACTTGAAATACCTCAAATCGGTGTCTCTTTCCTACTCTCTCATCATCGGTCGACCTTGCACCAACCTCATCCTGCCGCTATCTCTCCCCTACCCGTGGCTCCTCCCGTGGTGGTATCATAGGCCCCTGACGCGCCGACACTCTGACCAACTCAACCTCCCACCTGTGATGTCCCACATATGCACACAAAACAAAAATGATAGCATCAACATCCATCCATACATAAAACATATTCTATACTATCTAAAAATCAAAACCATCAAAGTAGCGTACCTCTACGGTCGAACACCTCTCTAGGGAGTAGCACCATATCTGGGTCCTTCTGGAAGTCCACCCCACTATACGGGTATCAAAGTATGACCTGTGGCATCTGACGCCACACTCGTGTAGGCTCGGCCGTAAAGTAATGGGCACCCTTCCCACCCCCATGACGAACCAAAATCGTCGCCCACTGCCTCAGTCATAGCTCTCGCACACCAGGTGCGTCCAATAAAACTCTCGGGTGCAAAATCGACACCCTCTCCAAAAACCAAGCTACTAAGATCGACCCAAAGGCAAACTTCCCTGAGTCAGCAACTCGATACCTGTTGAGCTTCCCCAGAAAAAGTGCTCACCGCTCAGTGCCCTCTGCAGGATCCTCAGTTGACTGCCACTGATCCACTGAGTAGAAAGAGACCCATAAACCCTCACAATCATCGATGCAATGCACCGATGCACAAGGGCATCCATCAACCCTATCCTCACCATGGAGCCTAACATAAATTCCTCTCCACTACAATAGGTCCAGGCTAAGACAATGACTGTCCATCCCCGGGTAACACGGGCTCCGCCGATAGCAAGGTTCCCCGAAAAGGGAGCCTAGTCAAAAAATACACATCCTCCATCGCAAAGAATGTGAGATGCTCACCTCGTACAATGAAGCACTGTAGATCAGGGCTCCACATCGAGATTATGAACTATAGCAGGTACTCATGTGCCTGGACCAGTGAACACTCTAAAAAATTTAGCAACCCATAGGTTGCTAAAGGGCCCTATAAAGCCGACTTCTCATCTCTCACCGCCTCTCTCAGGCGCACCCAGTCCCTCTCTCTCAAGTGGATTGACATCGTCAACTAGTCACCTACATCCACACATACAATATTTTATCAGCCATCACAACCCATAAAAATACCAAAATATCCAAAAAAGACAAGTTTTTGCACCCTTCAGCTTTGCCTCAAGGGCGTAGATTTTTTCCCCACAGGCACGCACATATGCGCTCATGTTCATCCCATAGTTTCACACTCATGTGCGGTTGTTGGAAATACAGGCACGCACGCATGCACCCCTGTTACACACATAGACGTGCATCCTAGCGCACCTGTTCGCTACACAATTGCGCACACATGCGCAACTGTCAGTAACATAGTTGTGCATGCATGCGTTGTTGTGCTTTAAACATGCGCACATCCAATGCGTGTCTGTTTTCCCCATTCGAGCGCCCTCATGTGAGGCTATCCCAATTACATCCGCGCGCATCATTCGATTGCCTGCACACTGGGGGGGCCACCCTAAAAAAACTCCCCTATACGATCATCCATACAAGCCTTGCCCAAAAAAGAAATCCTAATTACTATGCAGGAGGATATGACCACTAACCTGGCACTCGCTGATCCTGAATCAACTAGCTTGATCTCCTGGAATATCCAAATCTCCTTTAAACCCTCTCTTCCACTCACTACGACAACAGGTACAAATGAGGTGGCATTGTGGGCCCTACGACTATATATAGACCCTTTTCCAAACTTCCAGGATCAATTTCGGGAGCTCCGAGCGTCCTTTTTCTGATTCATCTTCAGCCTGGGATCAAGATCTCATTTCCTACATAGTCACACTCCCCAAGCCTCCATCCATCCTCATCCCCGAAGGAGCATTTTTCTCACATCACGGCCAGGTACACATGCTCATGTTCAACATTCTGAAATAGCTGTTATATGTTCTTTACTTTCAGATATTGTTCATGACAGGTATTTGGTTTTGTATGTGTGCAGGTACTCAGTCGTCACCCACCAGGAAGACCCTTTCAGGTATTTGATTGATACTAGCATGTAATCATTCCCTTTGAATATCAATTACATCTCCCATTCACACCCTCTGATATTTGCCTCTAGGATCCCCCCATCCGGCTCTGCAGTACTCACATCTCCACTGCATTTCAATACTGTCAACCGATAGCACTCTCTCCCACATGAGTTGTCCCAATCATAGTCCCCTCTGTCACTTTAACACACATGTTGTTTTCACCCCCTAGGGTTGGGTGTCCTAATAGTCTTTGCATTCCTGAGAATCAGCTGCATGCTCCTTCTCCTCATTTTGCTAGCTTCCCCATAATGGAATCCTAGGTAACCTCATTACGGTTCACATTTGACTGCACCTCCATAGTATCATTAAATCTCCAGCTCATCCACCATCAGTTTTCCCATCTACAGAATTCCCTCCACTCATCTACCTAATACAGAAACCCACCTATGGGCCCCCCCATTCTCCACCTATTTTCCAAAGCTACTTGAGTCCTCACTGGCCAAGCCATCTTACACTGGGGCACGCATTTCTGTATATGTACACTTTTACCAACTTATTCTTTATTCATTTGGTCATTGTACAAAGCCTTTGTTTCCATCATTTACATCGCCTTTCATCGTCACCTTTGGTGACCTTCTTTCCCTGGAAAAGCAACCCATGTCACCCTTGGTTGGGGCATTCCTTACCTTCTACTCTTATTGACATCGTCCATAAAAACCCGAGTCTCCCACAGTTCATGTACCCTTGATATATAAGTTTGTCCACTTTGTCACGCCTCTGACACAATTTAACCCATGTCTAGTCATCCCCCTGACACTAGATCCAGTTTCATGGTTGTTGGAACTCATACTTCACATATATCCCCAACCAAGGGTAGTCTTGAGTCTCACCACATCTTGACTTTTCCCATGTACCTCATCAGTTCCTGATCTCATCCAGTGGATTTCATGAAGCCCTTTGCTTCTTGGAGTCGTGTCTCCATTTCTGTCGACATCAACACAGTTTCCAGACATGCAACAGTATCTTGAATCTCATTACCTTTACAATGAGGAGTCTCATATGGAAGAGGGAGAACCATCATTTCTCTCTGTTGTCGTTGACCCCCATAGCATTCGACTTCAACACCATCTCATGTTACGATGGGTCTTACTTTGCAACTATTGTAGTTGTTTTATCTTAGTCGAAGACCTCTGAAATTTGATAGGCTATCAATGCCTGTGAATCATCGACACCTCTTACAGGTTTCATTGCCCCTTTTCAGAGTTTGTTCACCATCAGAATTGTCCTCTGCCATTATCAAACCACCCCAGAGGGCACTGCAGTTATCTATGTCAACATACAAGTTCAATTACTATCTTACACATTTTTATTTTTCCACACCTAGAAAAAGGTTTGGGTCCCACAGGTTCCCCTCTCCCTCCAATGGGTCTCTCTTGCAATTTATCTCAACACTCTTTTTGACAATGGTACTCTTAGTAAAAGAAACATTGATGTATTTCGACTATATGTATGCTCCTAACCTCACACATCAGGGGGCATATGTTATCATTGAAATTTCGTCTGCAAATGGTTACAGGAATCTAGCATCTCCAAACACCTATTAGCTCATCCACAACTTCAAAAATGCATCTCCAAAGGTCACAAAACTATACAACTAGTTATAAAATCAGCATGCACTAAGGATGCAAAGGAAGAGCATGCACATGCACCAGTCAAAAACGTCGAAAAAGTGCACATGCACCTGATGCACGACTGTGGACGCAAAAATCCACGCATACCTCAGAACGATGCATTAATGATTTTGGTCGGCCTTCCACCCACTTCTGGTTCATCTCCCAAGTCGATTTGACACCCAAATCCGAGCTGAATCTGAGTGGGGGGCTGGTCAAAGACCTAAGGGTGCCCTAAAGAGCCCCTTGTTCACACTAAGGATTGGTTGAATAATGCCTCAAAACTTTTCTATAAAAAAAGGCCATGGGTGCACTACATTTCCAAGAATTCATTTGTATTGTTATGCTGCCTGTATTCTCTTGGAGGAACCTCTTTCCTCATTAGAGCATACAAGCATCATCTCATTTATGCATTCACATCACCTCTTGAGTGAGTGAGATTTATATTTCTTCACCATTTCCTTCTAGTTTTCTATTTGTAAGAAGATCTCAATCATTGGGGGTTCAATAGCCCTCCCTTAGAGAAAGAGGGGACCCATAAGTCTCCCTTTCTCTTTGGTGTTTTAACACTAATACAACTTATCCATTGGTGGAATGAATGTTGTTTATTTTTGCTTCTATTTCCCTTATGCACATTAGTTTAGTTCCTTTAATTGTTATTAGTTTAGTTGTTTGTTTATTTCTTATGCTTGATGTTTTTAACTCTTGCATTCATCTCTGTCATGTCTATCTAACCCAATTGGACTTGTAAGTGTAATTCTTTTGCTCATTTAGGTGACGAAAATGATATAACACTAACACAACATTCAACCGAGGCCTTTTAGAGGTCCTGATACTACAGAGACGTTTTTACTAGATTCAACAAGATGGATTGTAAGAAGTTATTTAACTAAGTGATTCTATATAATTCCTTGTTTTATTTAGTTAGGTCGGGAAAGAATAGGTGGCACCCAATTGTAGATAATTTAGGGATTTTAAATATAAGGATTGTTAGGGTCCCCATTTCTTTAGCTAGTGAGGGCCAAAGAAATGAGGGCTTATTGTAGCTTCAACATGCTCCGATGGAAATATTAGAATCATTTATAGAAATGTGGAAGGGAAAAGACCAATTTGGTCCCTCAATATTGGTGCTACAATTAGTTTCTCTTTCGAATCTTCAAAAGCAATATGACATTGATTAGTCCATGAAAATTTAATATCTTTTGAAAAGAATGTAAATAAAGGTGATGCAATCTTGGTAATAAATAAATAAATGAAATGATGATAGTATCCTACATGGCCTAAAAAACTACACACATGTTTCTTAGTCAGGGGAGTTGGAAGTTTTGAGATAACCTCAATTTTCATGGAGTTTACTTGAATTCGCATGGGAGATAAATGATGACTAAGAACAATTCCCTCAGTTAATAGAATATGACACGTTTCATGACTAAGAGAAAGGTTGGTTTCTTGACATCTTGTTAGGACTTTCCCCATGTTATTTATGGCTTCTTTAAAATTATTTCCATACACATTAAAATCATCCATGTACACTTCAACACAATAATGAATATAATAAAAAAAATCACCCAATTGTAGATAAGGTTAGGCATTTTAAATATAAGGATTGTTAGGGCCCCCATTTCTTTAGCTAGTGAGTGCCAAAGAAACGAGGGGCTTGTTGTAGCTACAACATGCTCTGATGGAAATATTAGAATCATTTATAGAAATGTGGAAGGGAAAAGACCAATTTGTTCCCTCAATATTGGTGCTACAATTAGTTTCTCTTTCAAATGTTCAAAAACAAGATGACGTTGATTAGTCCATGAAAATTTAGTATCTTTTGAAAAGAATGTAAATAAAGGTGATGCAATCTTAGTAATAAATAAATAAATAAATAAATGATGATATTATCCTACATGGCCTAAGAAACTACACACATGTTTCTTAGTCACAAGAATTGGAAGTTTTGAGATAACCTCAATTTTCATGGAGTTTACTTGAATGCTCATAAGAGATAAATGATGATTAAGAAAAATTCCCTGAGTTAATAGCTTACAACACTTTTCATGACTAAGAGAAACGTTGACTTCTTGACATCTTGTGAGTAATTTCCCCATGTTATTCGTGGCTTCTTTAAAATTATTTCCATACACATTAAAATCATCCACGTACACTTCAACACAATAATGAATACAATAAAAAAATGCAATCAGAAAATATACCTAGAACAATCCTTTGGAAGGTAGCAGGGGCATTGGAAAATCCAAACGGGAGTACTTGGTAATCATATGTGTTCCAAGGTAGGTGAATGTGGTCTTGTATTGATCATTCAAGGAAATTTGAATCTAATTGTAACAACTAAATCCATAAAGGAAAGAGAATTCAAACACATTTTACCTACCAATATATCTAGGACTTGATCAATAAAAGGGAGAGAAAAGTGGTCCTTCAAAGTGGATTTGTTTAATTCTCTATAATTAATATAGAATTGTTGCTTCCCATTTTTCTTGGGTACAATCATGAGTGGTAAAAAAAATTATTATTAGAAATGGGATAGATGATTTGTAAATTGTTGGGGATGTTCCATTAGAAATTTTTTTCACAATAGTTCTTATAATATTATGAAATCTTAAACTTATGCAAACTGATTTTCCTTAGATCCCAGATTAAATAATTAATAGCTTTGCTTGAATTTATGAAATAAATAAAATAAAAAAATGAAAGAAATGAGAAAAAGAACACATCATCCACACACAAATGAACAAAATATATATCCCGGGAAACCCAATATAGGAGAAAACCCAGCTAGAAGGTGAGGTCTATGATTTGTTCTCTTTTCTTAAGTTATGGAAATACAAATATAAAGAAAGAGACACTCACTGTTGAGTTTCATTTGACATTGTGGCCTGTATGGCTGTTATATAATCTTCTCTTCTATCTTATGCTCTAAACTACCACTCCAATATGCTATGTTGAACTATGAAACAAGTACAATTCTAAATAATAGAACCATTTCTCCTCCTATTGGTTTGGTATTTAACATAGCATGATAGTCTTCTAGGGTTAGGGATTTTGCATCCTCAACCCTAAATTAGTGATAAGGTTTGGACCTTATAGAATCTTATTGAAATTATACATGTGGATAACCCCATATGTGTGAGTAATGAGGGTTGACATGGCATTGACTCATACATTGGTGGTCAATAAGGTAGGTCAACTTGCGAGAGGCATAACTTTTGCATATGAGCTCTGATTGAGGTGATTTTCACACCGTTGGAAAGGTGTCGATGTGAAAATAAATGTCAAGGGTGTTGAACATACCCATATAGGAAGTTGTGGTTCTAGAGTGGGTTTATGTTCTATCAACTATAGGAAGGTGAGAAGGCAAAGGTGAATTTTCATCTTCACTATCATCATCTGAAGAAGAAACCATAATAGGATCAATAATAGAAAAGTTGGGAAAATAATATGCTACAAATTTCGAAGATGGATTGGAGGAAAAGGATGGAACAAATGATTAATTACGATCATAGGCCGAGATATTTTCATCAAATTTAATATCTCTTCTAATAATTATTTCAACAAAATGAGGTTGAAGAAGTTTATAAATTTTGGCATCTTAAGAATATCCAACAAAAATGCACTTCTCACTTTTAGGATGTAATTGTTTCATTTGATCATTGGGAATGAGAGCCCATGCTTGTTGGGTGTTGTGTTCACATTTTTGGTCCACGCTTGTGCGCATACCGCCCTTCTTAATACTGGGGAGTTTCAGACCCAGGTTTCATCTAGAGCTTGTCCAACAAAACCCCTAAGAACCAACATATCAATCCTTGGCCAAGGCCGAGGAAGGTCTCACCCAAGATGAAAAGAGGATCACATAGAACATAAGGTATTGTGTCGGGGATGAAGGATAACACATACTAAAAATTACTGCAATCGACATCCATGTAACGCATATCTGATAACCTATTAAGGACTAAGAACTTAAGAACAAAAAATATACACACACATATTCATCTCATTCACAACAGACACCAAATATATCAAAACTTCCATATATTTACTATTAGAAGCATCCTATAACATTAGAGATATACAATGCATTGAACAACTGCTTAGGAAAACCATAGAACTTCATATTATTACTATATAAAACAATGGGTATACAACATAATGCACCATGCACCTTGTCTTAGGATTTAGACACAACAAAGACACAAAAATATACTCAAAGAATCAAAAGATTACAACAGTGATCCAGGAGGATATCAGTGGCCACCCACCTTTTCCAACTGGCTCAAAACAGTGTTTCAGAAACTTACTATTTTTAGCAATTTTTTGGTTCTTGAACTTCTGGGGCCATTTTGAGGGACTAAACGACACTTTTTTCACGATCACACACCTCGATCACACGCAAAGGCTTTGTTTTATCCCCATAAATGATTATCCTCATCAATACCTTTCAAATGAGCTATCGTTCTCCCTAAATGGAGATCGTATGAAAAATTTATGACCCCGAGAAGTTGAGGTACTAACTTACCCCAACGGGGCCAACATGACTTTTGGCACTTCGTCTCCTAGGGTTAGGTTTTTGGATGTCTAGGGATTTGGTGTTCGTTTTTATTGTAAAAATTCTTTCAGATCCTCATTGTACTCATCTTCTTGCGAATGAGCATAGCCATCACATCTCTTCTCAGAGATAAGCTGCCACCTTCTAGCAAGCTTGTTTTCAGTCTGCAGTTTACAGCTTTCAACATATTTCTCATTTAATAGAAGTCAATTTTTACTGTATCTCTATTATTATTCACTATGTCTCTGTGTTAATATTATAAATCTATGGTTTCATTTCATTCCTCTCATAAATATGGATCAAACAGGCTCAGAGTGAGATTGATACTAATATCTAAGCTTACTCAAAACTCTCTGGCTGGTTATCTCATGAGCTAACTCACTTTATGATCTTAGATCTCTCTTTTATATCTTTCACTATTAGGGAGCACTTTCTATTTCTTCCCTGCTCCACTCACTTATCTTATCCAAATGCCTCACATGATTTTGGTGCCTTCTAGCACTCCACGTATACTCTCTACAACAAGGGAAATATTAACTTCCTAGCCAACTCATCTTCTGGCTGCCGCACGTCTTCATATGATGTGGGAAATAATCATTCCGAAAGATTTCCTGATGATTCCTAACTTGATTCTGGTGGGAATCTTCTTGGTTTCTGGAGAAATTAACAAAACTCAAACCAACACGTACTTACTAGTATTTCTACTTGGTGTGTTGCTGGAAAAACCCAATATGATGCGCTCTCTATGGAATTCTTCACAAATTTCCTTTGTTGCACTCAAAACTATGGAATGAATGCACACAACTTTGCTTGTGCCCACGCACAAAATTGGACCCAAAACGTTGGGTGCCAACAACCCCTCACCACTATTATATGGATCATCCTCAAGCCAACTTCTTAATGGAATGATATTGACAATCGATGACACTGTGCACTTGAGGTTTTGCATGAATTCCAGAAAGTGGTGTCCAGGCTCAGAAAAATGCTCTTGAAGTGTCTGGGCGATTTGGATAGTCGTTTTTGCGATGTCAATTTTGATTGTTGATGACATGAGTTCGATGTTGTTGAGATGCTCAATCAGGGGGATGGCAATGACCAACACGTCAAATATCTGAGTAAACAAATTCAAGTTCATATCAACCACGAAGGAAATTGTATATTATGTGCTTTGGTGCTCTTCTCTTGCTGTAGTAATCACCTTTTTTCTTGTAGCGATATCATGCATCATAATGAACCACTCCTGAGGAGGGAGGGAAGTGAGGTCTCATTGCTATTATGTGACCTCCATTTCAGTTGTGCTAATTCATTCTGCAATGGTAGAGACTTCAGGTAGGGCTAAGAGTTGAGCCCACAAGGCCGACCCATATTCCACCCACTTGGAGAAATATTTCACTTGTAATTGGCCAACGTGGAGAGATTATTGAGCTGTCTGAATCAATGTGGGGTGAGGAGAAGTGGGTGAGTTAGTGCGAAGTGGTGGTTGACTATGGTCAATGAGATGCAATTTGGGTTTTTGAAGGTCATCCTTTACCATGGAGAGATTCAGGTCGAGGGGAGTGTCGCAACTTAGAGTAGAAATGGTAGGAATCATGGTGTATAAGTTGTCCACCTCCCCCAATAGGTTGTGGAAAGAGGAGCAGAGCTCGGTGTATTGATCATGAGTAGTTGTTTGTGTTGTTATGTTAATGCCATATTTATTTTGCATGGCTTGATGCTCCTGTATTTGTTTTTGATACTTCTCATGTGTATGATTGTGCGTGATGATATCAATTTGGTGTTGCAATTGTAATTAGGCATGGGATTTCCCAAGTTGCTCGTTGCACTCGCCTAATTTAGAGAGAAATGTGGCATCACGTTCTTGCACGAGAGGGGTAGGAATTGGAGCCAAATGAATACCACTACGGTGGGAATCAATATAAACTAATGAAGGGGGGTCCACCCGAAGGATGCGAGTGGGAGAACTGGAATTTCACCTAGTAGGTAACACATGTGAAATGTGGACCGGTACTTGCGCAACACACTCAAACTGTCAAAAAAGATGGTCAACATTGGGTAGGGTCTCAGAATGGAGTTGTTTTTGTATCCAAAATTGGCCTCATAATGCATCTATTAGTGTTTTGATTTTCGATGTCATTTGAGTAGGTCCTAGCTGAGTGACTGGGATAGAAGTGCAAATGGAGGAGTTTGATCATTGTCTCTTGGCTTCTGGTGGTGTTGGTCGAACTGGATGTCGCGCAAGTGGGGGATCCCTGGGCCTTTTTCATACCTCGGTAGGGGTATCCCTGTCATGGGAGGATGCATTTTGAGTCTTCTGCCACATTGATTTGACCTTTTTGCGATCTTGGTCACACTTAGTGCATGTCTTGAGAGTTGTATCATTTTTTGCTGGGAGTGGTTGAAGATGTGCAGGCCATTCACACACACCTTGTAGAATGTCATCCTCATAAATAAAGAAAGGAAGGAGTTCCATTGCAACACCCTAATCATCATTGGGATAAATGCAAATGTTATGTAAAGTACATTCAAATATAAGGTAGCAATCGTACTTGTCAGTAAGGGTGCGCAGAATGAATTCTTGTGAAGTGATGGTCTAGATAAGTTGATTATAACACTCCTAGAATAGCTCATTGTGTGAATATTGGATGCGAGGATCCTTTCTCTCGTGTATTCACCGAAAGTGGGGAGATTCAAATATATGTTGGCTATCGGTAGGTCATTCAAACCATCAAGTGAGATGTCAGAGTACCATCGCCAACAATAATAGGATCCAACTACACTGAAACTCCTTGCTTGAATTCTGAGCGTCCAAGAAATCATATATAAATTAGTTCATCACATTACGGGCCCATGCCATTTGAATCATGAGGACGCATGGATTAGATTCTATGAAGAACCCATATGGGAATTCGTCTCTAGTACTATTGCGCAAAATTTTGCAAGTTATGAGTTGTGTGTCAAAGTGAACTGGTCTTGTGTTGATTTCTAAAATAAGGATTCCTCGCCTTCCTCGATGGGTAGAGTATGTGCCATAGATTTCTTATTGGGAAAAATCTTTAGTAGTAAGGTCTTCCTCTATCTCCTTGCCATGTATGGGTAGGCCTGTCACACAACAGATTGTAACTTCATTGATGAGGTATTTATCTCCCAGCTAGAGGTAGTCACCATGCATTCATGTTAGTAATAGGTAGACACATCGAGTAACAATTTCATTGTGCCCAAAGTGAGAAAAATATAGTAGGGAGAGATTATTTCCTAATGAAGAGGTTAGGCCCACTCTTGGGTGAGTGTGAGTTTCCTACCATCTTCACTGTGGACGTTGCAAGCATAGTGGTGAAAGGATAAGATGGAAAAATGCTTAGAGTTGTAGAAATCATAATCGATGAAGTGGACATCATGTACCCATCCTGTTTGGGACTTCGTGAATGTGACATGCCGAGGTAATGATTGTTATTACATTTGGATATTTCAAGAAACCTGATATTTGTTTCATCCCTAGGGTCTACTTAAGTAGGGCATGGAAATTATGAGCTAGGCACAAAAAGGAGGTTTTTGGAAATGGGAGAGGTGGCTAGCTCTTGGTTGCTTCTTGGATACTGTGAAGATGAAACTCAGTTTTAGGGGTTTTCTTATATAGAGAGGAAGGTGCATACATAATGAGGTAAAAATAATGAGAAAGGAAACAAGTTTTGAAATGAGTGCTGCGGGACAACTGGATGTTGGACTAGGAGTAATTGTAAGCTATTTTCAACATGTGTAAGTGTACCTTATTTCATCACTACGAGATATGTTTTAGTTAGTTGGTGGTTGTGTGAGATATTGCGTTTGTCATTTGTGAGCCTGTACACTAGAGCATTAGTTAGGGAATAAGTTCCCTTGAATGACAAAATAAACGCCATCCAATCTTGGGTATTGGGAAGGTCATCATAGTTATTGATGGTACTATTAATGGAAACATGACCATATTTATATGTGAGAGGACCAAGATTATGGGGCCCAGATCTTGATTGGAACTTCTCATACATGTACAAGTGTGATTCAGGAGGAGGCTCCATGCATGTTTCTTGCATCTCTTTGTGTGGGTGATGATTTTTCACAGAAGTGTGGTGACTCCCAGTAGGCTACAACACTACTTTCCACGTATCCCGCCAGTATGATATTCCCCTTGAGTATGACAAAGTAAGAGATTCCTGTAAAATTCGTCTATATTCTCAATGGGGTTAACGGTGATAGAGTGAGATGGATCTTTATGTTGTTTCAGGGAGAGTGTAGAAGAATCCATCCCTTGCGTCTTCACTTCTTTTCGTGGTGTGAGGGGGATTTTGGGTCCCAATAAGGCGACCTTCTTTCGAATCCTCTCACGATACCCTCAGACGTAGAAAAGTCATAGTGTATACGGATGTATGGATACCCACCATCCTTCGGGGGAATAAATATATAGGCATATTCCCATATCTGCCCTGAACTGCTCTCCTATGGATGCTTCGAGATGTGCCCATTCATGATTTGAGTCGTGATTTTCCCACCATCGCGCAGGTATTTCGACCAATATTGTATCAAGGGTGTGAAATCTCTGATATTCTAGAATATGATGGATCCATGCAATTAATATATCCACTGGATCTGACCCATCATACCAATAGGAGCCAAAGTCTTCCATGAGATATTCTATTGAGATATGTGCGCACCTCCTTGTTGACACCTCGAAAGATTATTTTTCCATCTATCCAAGGAATCCTCATAATCTATGTCATAAGATCTGAGACTCCTCTAGCTTAGTTCTCCATTTATGGCGAGGTTAATGTAGTCCTGTCGACGGCCCGTGACCTTGTGAATATTTTAAATTTCTGAGTGCCATGCATCCTCATCGACGGGCTCAATATATTGGTCACCCTCATATGGATCTAGTGGTGTGACCACATGCAAGGTGTCAGTTTTCAAAGACATATACCTCTTCTTCAAATTTAACACCTCGTTATTGTCAAAGGCCTAGTCAATTCCCAACAATTCAGGGTAGGGATCAAACTCATCCATGATTTCGATAACTTCAAAGTTGACCTTTGTTTTGACTCCTTATATGTTCACTTCTACTTGATCCAGATGGCCTATGGGATACATCTTGTATTTATTGGCTAATTAGAGCTGGATGGGAGACCATACCAACTTAGGATTACCAATCACTTCCCAAGAATGTTTTGGTAAAATATTTACGTAAGATCCCAGATCCAACAAGAATCCATCCATATCGTACCCACCAAGTTATATTTTTGTCTTGAACTCTTAGCTAGTGCACTTTTTCTTGCTAACCTGGTAGACATCCCTCTCTGGAAGCGGAGCCGATATGGTGGCCTCCTCTCTTTGTTCATTCATGCAAGAAGTTAGCATCTGGATAAAATTACTTACAGCTTCTGGATCTTTAAGCAAGTGAAAACAACAGTGTAAGATGGTATTGACTTGATCTTCAGCTTCTACCATGCAACCTACGTAACGAAAGGATTTTGTGCATTGCAATTATTCCTGATGCTGTTATTCATAAGACTTTTTCTCAATGAATCACAATGTAGTCTTCCTGCATGCTTCTTCTATTGATATTTGGGTTGTGCACTGAATTTCCTTGTGCATACGAGCCTCCTCCAAATATATTTTCATCAAGAGCTATAATTCTTTGCGTGCACGAGATTCCTCCAGTGACCTCTATGTCACCCACTACACTTCTTTGTGGATTTGTGCATCCTCTAGAGACCTATGCATCACTATCTTCACTTCCTCTTAGATCTGTGCCTCTTCAAGAGACCTTTGAGTCACGCATTGCAGCTCTTGATGCATTCTTTCTTCTTCAAGTGCTCTTTGCGCATCACAAAAAAAACATTGTTGCTAAGAAGTATCAAAATTTGGAGGGGGATGGGGTGCCTTCCTTATCTTTCCATATGGTTGTTGAACCAAGCCTTCATCGTGCTCGAAGTTTTCCCCTATATTTTCTCCTCCGTGGGTTACTAACCAGATGTCTTCTTCCCCACTCTTCTTCTTGTTTTTTTTCTGCATCCAAACATGCACCATGTTATAGTTGGCCTTGTTGTCCTCCCACTTCTTAAGCAAGTCGGGACACTCCTTGGTTACATTTTCAATACTATAACAATATTCGTAGAGCATGCATGAATTAGTTAAAAATCATGAGACATGACCAATCTCACCACAATTGAAACATGTGGGGGGTTTTCCACCTCCTCCACCATATCCACGACCATGAACAAGCCCATATACACCTCAAGATCCTCCTTGATATCCACATTTGTTGGTGCCACCATGATCACGACCCTTTCGCTCCTCTTATACCCAAAAAACATGTCGGGTGTTGTATTGCATTAATTGAAGGGAGTGACAACTATTGACATCATGACCTATAGATTTACAAAGATCACAGAATGTGGGACAATAGGTTGGAATATGGCCCCATTTCCTACAAATATCACACAATTCTAACTGTCCATATGGAAATGGACTCAACACGTTGGTCACCACATAATTTGGAAGGACTAGACATTAGTCTCGATGATGCCCCTCTGAAAAAAATGCAGTACAAAATACATGCTCACTCACAACTTTAGTCTTGGCCATATCTTGCATCTATATTGTTAGGTTAGATAGTTGTGACTGAACTTGTTCCAACCCGACCGATCTCTCTATGCCTCCAGGTGTAGCTCCCAATCGCATGATGATCTCGATTGCCTCAGTTTGATTCTTCACCTTTTGCTGGGTGAGTAGGACTCAAATATGGGGGATAAACCCTACAATGAACCACTCTCTGTGTTGCACGTCTTGGATCTGGAAGGTAAGCCTATCCAACAAAATTTTGAACCACTGGTCATAATCCTAGATGGTTTCTCCTTCTTTCTTCTTTATCTCCTTGATTTTCGTAAAGAATTGGGACTCTAACTTTGGCTTTTGAAATGCCCGAAGCATATCCTGCTTGATCTTGGCCAGGGACCTCACCTATCCTACTGGTGTAATAACCTTATACTTCGTGTACCATGTCAAGGCCCTATCGTTGAGCATAGTCTTTAGTTGTGTGATATTAGTTGCATCATCTGTAACTCTATTTACATACTAGATCGCTTCACAAGTGAACAAGTGTTTCTATACATCATCCTTACTCATTCCATGAAACACATGAAACCTCAGTGTAATATCCTGATTCTTCATCTTCAAACTAGAGCTAGTTTCTCTTTTCCGACTGCTATTGGCTATATCTTTCCACACCACTATTGCCTGGGGTAAATTATTGTTGACTTCACCTTCTTGTTCACTTGTCTCATCACTTCTTTCTTCCTCTTCTATTTATTCGACTCCAATCTTTTCACTAACCACTATGTTTTCTTCTTAATTGAAAATGTTCAAGGTGAGTGGTACAAAAGGGGGGTAATACCATATTCTTATTAAACTTCTTTTTTAGGTGACCCAAATAACTATCTACTTACATTAGTGCAATACCTATTGGATATGTGCTATTAAACTTCTTTTAGGTGACCCAAATAACTATCTACTTATTAACTAGTGCGGGCTGGATATGTAGCTATATTCTTTGCACGACTAGAACTAGTGTCTACGTTGCATCGGGCGTGCAGGGGGGTAAGAGGGGGGGTTGCAAAGGGGAAGATCACCCCTATGCGGGGGTTTGGGGGAAAAAATCCCCAAAAAAAAAAATCCTCTCTTTATGTGTCCATTTTTGGGAAGTCCTCGGTTTTCATGTCCATTTATGGGCGGTTTTTCAGCACATGGTTTTTCAAATATGGTTTTCCATTTTCGGTTAAGGAATTAGGATTGTTTACTAATCTAGGTCATTGGATTAGGGTTTTGGATGGTGCTAGCTCCTATATGTATATTGTATTGTAAACAATGTATGAAATGAATGAATATAGAATATGTTGGTTTTCCCAGTTTGGGTTTCCAAGGGAAAAATCTCTATGTAATGTGTGTATTTTCCATTGTATCTTTTCTATTCTTTTATTGAAAATCTGTTTGCAGTAAAATATTGTACAAGGTTAAAATCTACATTTGGTATCAGAGAAAATTATTGGCTTGAGGGGGATGCCTTTGTGGTCATGGTTTGGCTCAGGACTGTGATAAGCCTTGTTTTTTTTTTTTTTTTTTTTTGACAGAAACGGGTAATGGATTTTGATTAAAGAAAGGTTGTGGCGAGCCATCGGTGCTAGTACACAAAGAGTGAGAAATGCTCAGAAACCTAGATACAAGACCAGGTGGAACATTTTCTACCTGGTTATATGGAATTTAAACATAACAAAGTCGAAATATGCGGAGGCTTCTATACAAAATGCCTTCTTCACAACGTTATTTCTATGAAGCTAGTCCTAGACTTAATCAACCTTCCAGATTACTTGAACCCACCCTTCTTGGGATGAATTCATTCCTGCTACCAATCTTTGTTCAATTGTGCCATTTTCTCTTCCAGTTGGGTAACTCGGTCTTCCATATCTTTCTTTGGCCCCCTGATAGTTTGTTGAAGTTTTCCAATCTACTCCGAGAGTCTGAATTTTGTGGAAGTGATATCTGCTTCCAGCATCTCCAACCTTCTTCCTACATCGATGTCAAGATTCTCAAGAAAATCGAGTTGGTTTTGTAGCAATTGCTTGAGATGTTGCACGTCATCCTCCAACGCCTTTAGTTGTTCCTTAGATGTGGGATTATTGCTCAAGATGGACGCCATTTCTTTGCATGGGCTACCTGAGAAGTTGTTGCCTTGCGCTCACCTCCTGTCCTTGATCAACAATTCGCTTCGAGGATGCCTTAGTTGCCTCCGCAAGTTCCTGGAATGCGTATTCCCATCCCTGCATCCTATTTTAATCACAGAGAGCTTTGCCTCCGCTGCTCCCAAGTGATTCTCTCGATCTTGGCAGCTTGGGCATCGAGATGGAATGATGGGTGATCCCAACGGGTTCAACGACCAAATGATTTGCCTGGCATGCGTTCCAGAGGATCTCTGTGTCTTGTCAGGCCTCGGGATCTCACCTGTACCTCCAAACCTATGGAAAATTGCTTTATCAAATCGTCTCTTCGTCATATTTATGTCATGACCCCTTGGCTTACGAAATTGCGTTATCATTGATGGATCCATTAAGGTGCATGGTTCATGTTCTGCAGAGGACACCTTTATTAGCCTCTACATCAGCTTTAGCATTCAAACTTCAGAGGACATGGAAAATTTAATAAGTTCTAAACTTACTGAGGAGGAGATTGATTTTCGCTAGCATTTGTTGGATCTGGGCATTCTTGACACTCTTATGTCTTATTAGGGCTTGAATTAATAATCGGGAGTCCCCAATTATGACCAAGTCTTGGATATTGCTTTTGATAGCTTGGTGGAGACCTTTCCATAGGGCTAGTGCTTCTGCTCTGTTATTAGTTTATGTTCTTATTCCCCAAGAAAATATGAAATTTGGGTTCCCGTCGAGGTTTACCAAGACCCCTCCTGCCCCTGCTAAGCCTGGGTTTCCTTTGGAGGCCCCATCAAAGAATAAAACATGCATTTTTTTCCTTCTTCTTCCAATCCTCAAAATCTCTTTCCTCCATTCTGATTTCCCATTATTCCTTATGGGGGTTGTTGCTGGTTTGTTGTTGTTGGTCTTGGATGCTGAAATGGTCAATCTAGTGCTTCTCTACCTTCTCTAGTGGCCTGAAGTTATTAGCCATATAGAAGTAGGGGGAACTTTCCCCAAAAAGGACCTTTATCTTGGTTGCAATGTGAGCAGGGTTGCTTTTGGTCTCCATAAAAGTCTCATTATTTCTTTCTAGCCAGATTTTCCAGAGCACGAATTTAGGGATAGTACTCTAGAGGTTGGATATTTGACCATTTTTTGCTGTTTGGAAAGGACAAAGAGAGTTCCAATTGTGGAGCAGGCTAGAGGCCCCTTGAGGGAGCTCAGAAGGAGTAGGAAGCCCTACGGTCAGCCTCTAGACCTCCTTAGAATAAGCACAACTTAGGAGAAAATGTTCTGTTGTTTCTTCTTCTTGAGCACAAGGGGACATCTATGGGGGCCTTCCATACCTCTTCTTCTTAGATTTTCTCCTGTGAGGATTCCTCTATGTGCGAGGGTCTAAACGAACAAATCTATTTTAGGGATGGATTTGTATGTCCAGATTGCGAGGTGAGGGGGGACATGGGGGACTGTTGATTTGTAATGGTACCCTATTGCCATAGAGTAAACTCCTAAAGAGACTCCCCAACCTCTTTTGTCTTTTTTCCTTTCCTTTAACGGGGATTTCCCCTTCAAAGAGAGAGTCAAATTTTTCCATTCTTCTTCTAAATATGGAGTCTTGTTCATTGCTTCCCACCTTAACCAAGTTTTGTTCTCATCATTACCCCAAACTGAGATGTCCCATATCTTGCTTAGGTTCTGAGTTTTCATCCATTATTTGAGTCGTCTAAGATCCTGATTCATTCCTAGAGTTGGGTCTCCCATGATTGAGTCTTCCCAAATGTTGATTTCTTTTCCATTCCCTGGTATCCAAGTGAGATTCGGTCAGAAGTGTTCCAATGCCTTATGGAAAAGGGACAAAATCCGAGACCCTTTCTCCACCAAATCTAGACGATCGAGGTACTTTTTCCTTGGACCTCAGAATTATTTCTTCCAGAGCGCTCTTTTTCTCTAGGATGATTTCCGCGTGATTAAATGCCAGAGAATCTTCGCTCCTAGGGAAATATTTTGAACATGCATATTTTTAAATTGGAGGCCACCTTCTGAGAAAGGTTTGGCTACTTTTTCCCATCTTATTAGATGCAACTTTCTTCTTGTGTTGTTTCCTCCTTCCCATAGAAATCTTCTGAACAACGCTTCCATTTTCTGTATTATTGTGACCGGTGCTAGTAATAAGGAGATTTGATAGATTGGAATGCTTGCTAGCACTGATTTTATGAGGACCACTTTACCTGCTAGGTTAAGCCATCTTTCTCCTCAGGAGTTTATTTTATTTTTTAACTTTTCTATCAGCAGGTTCCAGTTAGAGGCTAAAGGTTTGGTTTTGAAAATCGAGACTCCCAAATAAGGAAAATCCTCCCAGGCCATGCAACCTTCCATCCCCGGGACTCTAGATATTTCCAAAATTTCCCTTGGAGTAATGTTCCAACCATAGATCTTTCTTTTGGGCAGGCTTATCACGCTGCCAGAGACACATGCGTAGCTATCTAGATCTTTTTTGAATTTCTTTGTTGTCTGCACACTCGCCCCTCCCAACAACAATGTGTCATCTGCAAATTGGGCATGGTTGATGTATTTGACTCCTGGGGCTATCCTTAGGCCGAGAATGTTGTTGTATGTCTGGCTGTGGTCTAATTGGAAGCTAAGAACCGAGGCCTAGATTGCATAAAGAAGAGGAGAGAGGGGGCAGCCTTGATGGAGACCTCTGGTGGCTTGAAAGAATCTGGTCACTCGATCGTTCACTAGAGGTGCTATCCAAGGGGAACCAACAAAATATTTTACCCATCTTATAAAGGCTAGCACAAAGCCAAAATTTTCCATGACTTTGAAAAGAAAATTGTGTCTTACTCTATCAAAAGCATTAACAAGATCTAGCTTAATTATCATACCTTTGTCCTTTCGACGAATGCTAGAGTGCAGAGCTTCTTGAACTAAAATGATGTTGTCCACTATATGTCTTCCTTTTACAAAACCACCTTGGTTCTCCGAAATGATTCCTGGGAGGATATTTTTAATTTTGTTGGCTATCACTTTGGTGAGGATCTTGTAGCTAGTGTTGCAGAGTGAGATTGGGCGAAATCTTCCAAAGTTGATTGCCCCTTTTTCTTTTGGAATAAGAGCTAGTAAAGATGAATTTGTTCCTCCTCCTAACTTTTTGCACTTCTGGGATTTCCAAATCATCTTTGTCAGGTCTGATTTGATTATGTCCCAACTACTTTGATAGAATCTAGCAGTGAAGCCATCTGGTCCCGAGGCTTTATCTGGGTTGATTTGGTCCAACGCCTCTTTTATTTCTTGCTGATGAACTTCTTTGGCTAACTTGTTGTTCACATCCTCCTAAATGAGGGTCGGGACCAGAGAGAGGTGGTAGTCTTTGGGGTTAATGGTAGAAATCTACGTTTCTGAGTAGAGATTTTCAAAGACATCAATCGCAGCTTCTTGTATGCCCTCAAAGTCTGTTATTGTCTAATTTTGGACTTGAATTTCAAAAACTTTATTAAATTTATTTATGGCCTCAGCTTGTTTGTGGAAATAGCTGGTATTTTTATCTCCTTCTTCCAGCCAGAGGCATCGCGACTTCTAATGCCAAAAGTTTTCTTCCTCTCTACATGATTAATGCCATTTCCTCTGGAGCTTCTCTTCTTGCTGCAAAACTTCCTGGGTGATATTCCTTTCTTCCAATTCCATTTGTCGTGTCTCCAATTGTTTTTGGGCTTCTTGTTGTTTTGCTATGGGACTTGAGTGGGTTTTGGCCCAATATTTTAGTGTTTCCTTTAGTCTTCTGAGACTTTCTTCCCAAACAAAGAAGGTTGGGCCTCTGATCTATTCATTCCAAATTTTGGTGACCAGGTTCTAGTAGTGATCGATTTGTATCCAAGCTGAACTAAATCTAAAAAGGATTGGTTTGAGATTTTTGTTAGATGTGATTTCCAGCAGGATTGGTTTATGGTCTGGCACACTGTGTGGAAGGATTGAGGAGGTGAGATTCAGGTCTAGAAGTAATAAGGAGCTTTAAACTAAGAACTTGTCTAGCCTTGTTGCGATGTGCCCCGGGCCTACCCTCTTATTCGTCCAAGTGTATTTACCTTTAGTTGGTTTGACATCTTCCAGCATCCATTCTGACATAATATCTTCGACCCATTCTCTCGTTGGATCTCGCACTACGGAGCCCCATTTTTTCTCGGCTGTAGCTAAGGTTACATTTAGATCACCCCTATGATGATATTGTCTAGATCATTTGAGAGAAAGTATTCCTTCAGGGTATCCCAACAATCTTGTTTTTCTTCCAACAAGACCAGAATGTAGAGGTTAAAGAGGATTACCTGTCATCCCATTTATTTGTGCAAAAGGTTGGAGTAGATCCAATGTGTGCTGGTTTCAAAGTTGATTAGATCAAACTTTAGGGCGTTCCATATAGTGTCGATACCTCCTAAGGCACCTCTTGCGCTTTTTTCTATTCCTTGACTGAATTTCCAAATTGCTTTTGTTCTTTTGAGGAAGTTATTCTCTTCCATCTTGGTCTCCTGGAGTAAAGGATTTCGATTTTGGAAGTTCTGATGATGTCTTTGAGCGCCTCTTCTTTTACTTTGTTTCCTAAACCTCTACAATTCTAAGAGGTTAGTTTCATGGCTTACCTGGGGGTGGATTTTGGGCTCCTTGCAGAGCCCTGGAGTGCTTTCTCGTATGTATTACATTGATCAATTGTCTTATTGTTGGTTGCAACCCACTTAGGACATATCTGTATGTCTCCTGATCTCTTTCTTCTTTTTTGGATTTCCTTCCCCTACCAGATTTCTCTAGGGTTAGAATAGTGTTTCTTGCTCCCTCATAGTCGCTCTCTAAAGAGACCTCTCCTTCCTCTGTTTCCAACTTGGTATTCTTTCCTATCATGTTCTTCCCCTGCTCTTCTTCTGGTTCTGGCCCTAGCACCTCCTTTGTTCCTTGTGGTGAGTTCCGTTGCATGTCCTCTGTTGATCGATATTCTTGTGGGTTTTCTCCTGCTTTTTCTATTGCATGGCCCTTTTCTAGGTTTCTTGGGTTGTTTTCCACCATTGCTATTGATTGAGTTTCATTTTCTATGGGTTGTGTTGGTGCCTTATTTTCATTCCTTGGTCCTTTTGTTCTTGTTGCAGTTTTCCATTTCCTCGGTTGTTGCCATTCTTCTCCATTTTCCTTCTCCTTGTTTGGGTTCCTGGGGTAGTTCTGTTGAAAGTGGTCATATTCGTGGCAGCCCCTACATTTGAATGACAGTTGTTCATAATTGATTTTATGGTAATGATGCCATTCTCCAACTTGTAACTTGATTGCTTCTTGAAGACCCACTTCTAAGTCCACTTCTACACAGATGTGCGCATATGAGTACTGATCTTTGGGGTTTTCCCTATCAATATATTGACCTAGTCCTTTTTCGATTGCCTGGAGCGAAGTAGGGTTCCAGCAGTGGATCGAGAGATTTGGGAGCCTGACCCAGGCCAGGACATCCTTTGGCACTTCAACCGTTGGATCAAAGCTTGGAGTCCATCGGTTTAGATACAGTCCTTGAGTTCCCATAAAATAAAGTCCATTTCTGAAGATGAGGTCTTTGTCTTCCTGAGAAATAAATTCAAAGATAAAGAATCCTCTTCCTATTGCATAACAGGTTATGCTTCTTTTGATCAGTGAACGCCAGTTTCTTTGGATCCAGTTGTCTTTAGTTCAGGCTGACAGCCAAAGCCCCATGAATTGACCCACCAGGCCTCGTTCTGACAAAGAGTCTGCTACACACATAGGGTGATCCGAGGGTAATTCTATCTCTGGGATCGAATCGAGTTTCTTGACAAATCTAGGAGGTTCTGTCGCTGAAATCTTCTTGCCTTTGGTGGCCAAAATCTTGCAAAAGGATTCTACTGAAGAGGGGGTTGTTGGCTCCCCTACCCTGAAGGGTGCCATTGTTGCGGATCGCTGGCTCAGATCACTTATAGTCGAGGGAAAGCCCTAGCTCTATCTCGCGACTTTGTTTTTACAACAATAGAGAGATAATTTTGATTAACTTATGACTGTGATAAGCCTTGTTACAGTGGGAGATTTGTGGTATTGATTCTTCAAGTGAAAAGAAATGGCGAGAAGTTTGAAAATAGAGATCAAGAAATTTAATGGGAAAAGTTTTGAGTTGTGGAAGCTTAATATGGAAGATCTATTGGTAGACAAAGATTAGTGCAACATGGTGGATCCAGGTACTGCACCTACAGGAACGTCAACAAATGACTGGAAAAAGTTGGATCAGAAGGCAAAGAGCACAATCTGATTGTGTCTCTCATATTCAATATTATTGAATGTGTCAGGGGAAGATACAACCAAGGAGTTATGGAATAAGTTAGGGAACTTGTATCAGTCTAAGTCCCTGGTAAATAAATTGTTCTTGCGAAAGAAGCTGTATAACCTGAGGATGAGAGATGGAGACTCTGTGACAAAGAATCTGAATGTTTTCAATACTGTGGTAAGTCAGTTACTATCTGTTGAGATTAAAATTTCAAATGAAGATAAGTGTATCATTTTACTGTTCTCTTTACCAGACTGGTGGGATATTCTAGTTGTACCATAGGTAGTAATACAAATATCTTGAGTTTCGATGATGTGGTCTCATCCTTGTTGTCAGAGGAGATGAGATGGAAGAACATAGAAGGACAAAGCACATATTCATTATTTGCAAGAGGATACTCCCAAGAAAGAAATAGATCTAAGTCCTCAAGAGGGATATCTAAGTCTAAGGGTAGATATAAATCTCCTAGAAATTTTGTAAAGGTATGCTGGAGATATGGAAAAGAAGGGCACTTCAAGAAGCAATGTAGATTGAAAAGTGTTGAGAAAGTGAAGCGATTTGAAGGTGCTCTCGCTACAGAAGAAAATACCTCCAAGGAAGAAGGTGGAGATGTGTACTTGGATTCTTCAAGCACACATGCATATCATGAGGCATGATCAGTTGGATAAGGTGCATATTTTCATATGACTCCCCATAAGGAGTGGTTCTGTGAATATGAAAGGTATGATGGAGGTAATTCTTTCCTAGGTGATGACTCGACATACAGAATCATAAGACGAGGAAAATTCAAGTTGAGGCTCATATATGGAAGGATTAGAACACTTCTTGGTGTTCTTCACATGCCAAGATTGTCTATAAATTTGATTTATGTAAGAAAAATGGATGATGCAGGGGTAAAAACAATATTTGAAAAAGAAACCTACAGGATGGTTTGAGGAGAAATGGTGTTGCTTAAGGGAGTTTGGATTGGAAATCTATATAAGATGAAATGAATAACTATTAGTAATGGGTGTAATAGTTCTATTGTTCCTGATATTGGAGAAGAAGAAGAAAAAACTCCCACAGTCTCTAGAGAAAAGGTTATGTTGTGGAATCAAAGACCAGGGCATCTCAGAGAGAAGGGTCTTCGACTACTACATGGTAAAGGTATGGTTGAATGTATCTCTAACTAATCTCTGGATTTTGATTTATGTGAACATTATGTATATGGGAAGAAAAATTAGGTAAGATTCCCCTCTGGTGCAATGAGGGCATAAGGAATTTTACAGCTAGTGCACAATGATGTGTTTGGACCTGTGTCGGTTTCATCATTGGAAAAATATGTGTACTATGTATCATTTATATTTGACTTCATGAGGAATACTTAGATATATTTCCTCAGAAATAAATATGAAGTCTTTGACAAGTTTAAAGAGTTTAAGGCTCTTGTTGAGAATCAAACAGAGAAAATAATTAAGGTGATGAGGATAGATAATGGTGGAGAGTTATGTAGGAATGAATTTGAATAATTCTGTAAGAAGTGTGGTATAGAAAGGAAGACGAATAATCCATATACACCTCAACAAAATGGAGTTGCAGAAAGGATGAACACGATGATGATGGAAATCAAGGTTCATGCTTAGTGGTGTCGGGTTAGGGAAAGAATTTTGGGTAGAGGTAGTGGGTACTTCATGTTACCTGGTCAAAACGTCACCCTCTTCATCACTGGATGATAAGAATCCACAAGAGGTATGGATTGGTAAGAAACCTTCTATCACACATCTCAAGGTATTTGTATGTTAGGCCTATGTTCATGTTCCAAAGGAAAACAAGAGTAAGGTAGATAATAAGGTTGAAAAATGTATCGTTATTGGGTATAAAGATGGTCTTAAAGGTTATAAGCTTTGGAACCCAAAAAATAAGAAGGTTGTGTATAGTCAATATGTGGTATTTAGATATATGAAGGATGCTGTCAAACAATAAGTACTAATAAGTAAGGAAGAACCAGAGAAAATAGAGTTTGATCCAAAGGATGATGAATCAAACTCTACAAAAGAACAAGAATTAGAAGAAGAAGATCCTCATACTCCAGTATTGAGGAGATCAATGCGGGAAAAAAGGCTACTAGAAAGGTATAATCCATCTGATTTATATTCAAATTTTTCTTTGTCTATTAATGATGATGATCATAGAACTGTTAGCGAGGTAGTGAATTCAGAGGATGGAAAACTTTGGAAAAAGGCCATGGTTGAAGAAATGGCAGCCTTGGATAAGAATGAAGCTTGGGATCTCATGGATTTTTCGACTGGAAGAAATACCATTGGCAGAAAATAGGTATTTAAAAGGAAGATGAATGCAGAAGGAAAAGTGGAGAAATACAAATCTTGGTTAGTAGCAAAGGGTTATTCCCAGGTTGAGGTAATTGATTTTGGTGAGATTTTTTCTCTTGTTTCCAAGTTAAATTCTATCAGATTTATGTTATATGTTGTTGTTGCATTTGATTTTTAGGTAGAACACATGGATGTGAAGACAAAATTCTTACATGGGTGTCTAGAAGAAGAAATCTATATGAAGAAACTAGAGGGGTTTTCTATGAAGGGAAAGAAAGAGCTAATATGCAAGATGAAAAAGTCCCTGTATGGTTTAAAACAATCACCAAGGATATGGTGTCAAAAAATTGATACTTATATGTTGGGACTTGGATTCACAAGAAGAAAATATGATCGTTGTGTGTATTTTAAATTAATTGGTGATCATTTTATTATTTTGTCTTGTATGTGGATGACATGTTGTTGATAGGAAACAAAAAGGAGATTATCAAGGATCTAAAAACTCAGTTGTCCTCTAAATTTGACATGAAGGATATTGGTGCTACAAATTTCATTTTGGGCATGGAAATTAAAAGAGACCGGAAAAATATGAAAATCTAGTTAAATCATAGAAAATATGTTGAGACAATATTGCAGAGGTTTAATATGCAATAATGTAAACCGGTCAGGGTCCCTATTCCTATAGGTGTAAAGTTATATGTGGATCAATGTCCCAAGACACAGGAAGAGGAGGAAATGTCTCTTGTTCCATATTCGAGTGTGGTTGGTAGTTTGATGTATGAAACGATCTATACTAGACTGGACATTGCACATGCAGTGGGAGTTTTGAGAAGGTATATTTCAAAACCAAGGAAGGAGCATTGGACAACAATAAAAATGGTTTTCAGGTATTTATGTGGCACTGCTAGCTATGGATTGTGCTACCAAGGAAGACTGGGATTGGACGGAGCCTTTGACATACATGGATTTTTGGATCCAGACTGGGTTGGAGATCTGGATCATAGGATATCTACAAGTGGGTATGTTTTTAACCTGTTTGGAGGAGTAATCAGTTGGATGAGAAAAAGACAATATGTAGTAGCACTTTCAATTACAGAAGTTGAATACATGGCAATCACTCACGCAAGAAAGGAAGCAATATGGTTACAAAGATTTTGTTCATGTATTGGGTTGGTAAAAAAAAATGTAAGGATAGATTGTGACAGTCAGAGTGCAATTTTTCTAGCAAAGAACCCGACTTATCATTCAAAGACAAAGCATATTGATGTTCAATATCACTTTGTGAGAGACATGGTTGAAGAAAATAAGGTGTTGTTGATGAAGGTGGACACTTTGAATAATGGTGCAGATACATTAACAAAATCTGTGAGCACTGAGAAGTTCTCTTGGTGTAGATGATCTATGGGAATTGTTTCCCAAGATTGTTGACTATGTAACCCTATAACCACATGTATGCAAAGGAAACAACTAATGAGATAATGTTGTATATGTTTTATATTATTTGCATGACTATAAATAGTTTCTACGTTGCATCAAGCGTACACAGGGGGTAAGAGGGGGGTCTCTAGGCCCCCCCTGGGAGTTGCAGGGGGGTGCAACACCCCCAATATTTTTTTCCTTATTTTCGTGTCCATTTTTGGGCATTCCTCGATTTTCATGTCCATTTATGGGCGATATTTCGACACATGGTTTTTTGCCGATGGTTTTCTATTTCGGGTTAAGGAATTATGATTGTTGACTAATCCAAGTCATTGGATTATGGTTTTGGATGTCATTGGATCCTATATGTATATTGTATTGTAAACAATGTATGAAGTGAATGAATATAGAATATGTTGGTTTTCCCAGTTTGGATTTCTAGGGGAAAAATATCTGTGTAATCTGTGTATTTTCCATTGTATCTTTTATGTTATTTTATTGAAAATATGTTTGCAGAAAAATATTGTACAAGGTTAGAATCTACAATACCATCCAATAATATCAAATAATCTCCCCCACCACTAAGGGAGCCTCCATCTTCCTATTATTCTAGCACACCAACAATCTGTGCCCTCTCTTCTTGACCCGACTGTGCACCACAAACGTGTGCTCCTCCCTCCAAGATGATCCACGCACTGCCACTACATGCTTCATCTCCTAGTATGATCTATGCACTTCCACCTTGTGTGACATCACTCTCTCCACTCAACACATGAATTGTCTATGCACCATCCTCTCTTATTCTCAACACATTGCCACTACGTCAAGTGCCAAATTCTCTTCTGATTAGAACCTCATGGTACTACATGTCAACTTCTCTTCTTGTCAGGGTGTAATCGTGTGACACTTCCTCCTCCAAGTCTATGGGCGCACCAAGAATTTGATCCCGTGCACCACACATGTGCTCTCTCTTCTCTCTTAATGTTGCAACATACCACAACAACCAAAGGGTACGGGTTTCGTCACCTAGGCCCTCACTACCACTACTGTCACTACTAGTATATTCCACGCCAAGCCTCTTCGCGGGCCTATCCTCTCCTATTCCCCACTCTAGAACAACATCCTCTCCCACACCACTTCCTGGTATGAGTTTCATCTTCATTCTAGGCCCGATACCTTCTTGTGCATTGCTGGATAACTCTTCTCTACTCCTATTCACAATTTTTTCTCTCATCTAAACTCTTCTTGCATATCTCTCGAATATTTTTCTCTTCTTCTCTTCTGGATCCATTCCATTCCTCACCTCATCTCAACAACTTCTTGGATCCTCCTCATTGGATTGATCTTCTCACTCTTTTTCCCCCATATTTTCCAAAGAGACTCCCCCAGTGCTAGGGGGTTTAATCAACCATTCTATTAGGATCCATGTGCATCATTCTTCGTTCCATGCACAACATCTTGACCCAAAGTAGATTTTCTTCTAGCATTCGCTTCGTCGGACCTTCTTCGAACTTTCTTTGAGCCTCATTGAAAGAATCACTATATTCTATAGTGAACTCAATAATGTATCCTTCGTTCACTCGAGTGAACAAAAAATCAATAGCCCGAGCCCACTTGTTCTCTAACACCTTCAAGGTATCAATATTCACTTGATTCCAAACTATCGACTCCACTAGTAACATAACTGAATTGAATTCAACTTGTCTCTTTAACCATCCATGCAACAGATGTGGAAATTATTCAAATAATATCTCATGCATATGAGAGTAAAGATATCTACCTTTACATTCCTTCGAGTTCACTTGAAATCCTTGCGTCTCTCGTAGGGAAAACATATCTTCTTTTGCTTCTATCTAGTATTGAATCTCCTCCTTAGAAGGATGCCAAATCATTTTTATTTTTCTCTGTCGATATCAACAAGACTCCAAGTCCAGGAAACATAACCATTGTTGGATTTTGTGTCACCATTTTTTTTCCATGCTTGCATGCGTACTGACCTTCTTAATGCTGGAGATTTTTAGACCTAGGGTTCGTCTATATCTTGTCCAACAAAACCCAAAAGTACTGGCATATCAATCCTTGGCCAAGGTTGAGGAAGGTCTCACTCGAGATGCAGATAGGATCACATATAACATAAGGTATTGTGTCTGGGATGAATAATTAAACATACTAATCATTACTGCAATTGGCATCCATGTAACTCAGATATTTTAACCTATTAAGGACTAAGAACTAAAACTATACACACACATATTCAACTCATTCATAACAAACATAACATAGATCAGAACTTCCATATATTTATTACTGGAAACATCCCATCCAATCATAGATATACAATGCATTGAAAAACAACTTAGGACAACCATATAACTTCATATCATTACTATATAAAATAGTGGGAATACAACATAATGCACCATGTGCCTTACCTTAGGATTTAGACAGAACAAAGACACATAAATATATTCAAAACATCAAAAGATTATGGGAGGCTCATAGTGAGCTCGATACTGATAGATAAGATAACTAAAAACTCTCTGAATGATTATCTCATGAGCTAATTCACTCTATGAGCTTAGATATATCTTTTATATATTTTGTTTTGGGGGAGCACTGTTTGTTTCTACTCTACTCCACTCGCTTTTCTGATCCAACTGCCTCACATGCTTCTGGTTCCTGGTAGTGCTCCACATAGACTCTCTGCAATAGGGGAAATATTAAATTCCTAGCCAACTCATCTTATGGCTTTCCCACGTATTCATATGCTATGAGAAATAATCATTTCAGGATATTTCTCGATGATTCCTTTCTTGATTTCATCGAGCATCTTCTTGTTTTTTGACGCAACTGAAAAAATCAGATCGGAGTGCACTTGGTAGTCTTTATAATTGGTGTGTTGTTGAAAAAACCCGGTCTAATGCGCACTCTATGGAATTCTTCGCACATTTCCTTTGGTGCGTGAAAAAGTATGGAATGAGTCCGCATAACTTCGTTTCTGCGTGCACGCAAAACTGTACCCAAAACTTTGGGTGCCAATAATGATTCACAACCAAATACATTGAAGTGGCTTACACCTAATTTAATTTTACTCCATGTTTACCTTCTAGTGTTACATTTTTTAAAGACTTTGTGGGAGTGTGATTTACTATGTGATTGGCACAATTGATGGATGCCACGCAATAATGAAGACTTAAACCCTTATATTGGATCATAGATATTTCTATTTCCTTTATATGTGATTATTTCTGTCAACAACACCAATTTTTTGTGGTGTATATGGAACACTAAGTTGCATTTGAATGCCCTATGCAATAAGTTGTAAATTTTTTGTTCAAATATTCTCCTCCATTATATATTCTGAAAATTTGTAGTTGATCCCCATATTTATTTTCTACAAGGGTATTGAAGGCCAAAAACATGTCAAAGACTTCACTCTTAAGTTTTTTGAAGTAAACCCAAGTGTATCTGGAGAATTTGTCAATGAAAGTTAAGAAGTGATTTCACCCAAAGGAAGAAGAGGAAGAAAGAAGACCACACAAATAACTATGAACAAGCTACATGGAGGTCGAGGGATGCCAAGAGGAACATTTGTCAAAAATATTTCAATGATGTTTTCTGAGAACACAATCGACACAAACACCATCTCTGCAAGAAACAAAAGGAAGACCAATCACCATATTGTGGTTACATAGTTTCTACAATGAGAGATAGTTTAGATGACCAAACCACTCATGTCAAAGTTTTCTCAAGTCATCTCTATGAGAAATAAAAACTAATGGAATGGGTGATGAACCAAAGTTGTCAAATTTGTACAACCTGGTAATATCATCAACAAATCTATTTGCTAGAACATGCTTAGGGTATTTTAACTCCTTGATTACAACTTAGTGAGATGAAAACTCTACTATTGTACCTTGACCTGAATGAGTGATTTTATATATTGATATAATGTTTTAGGAGATACTTGGGAAACATAATACATCATTGAAATGGAGATAATCTTACTTAACTATTCTAGACCCTACAACACTAAGAGATCTATCATCACCAACAAAATTCTATTTTTTGTTATAATCATTATGAGGAGAAAAAATGGCTCCATCCTTAGCTGCATGATAATATGCTCCAAAATAAATAAACCAATCATCAAAAGAATAAGTATATGGCGCATTGAAGGAAAAACTAGAAGCCGAAAGTGCATGTCCATGAGAATAAGACTTAGAAGAAAAATAACCAATATTGACGTTTTGTTTCTTCATTGTTTCTTCTAAGGCTTCCATGTTTTTAAAGCATTTAGACTCTATATGACCATCTCACCCACAAAAATTGCAATTTATATAAGTGTTATTACTTTTTTATTTTGGTCCCTTGTCACCATTGGGAGTATAAGATAGGTGAGAGGGTTTGGGACCCTTGTTTTGCTTGTTATTGTGAGGATGTTTCCTTTTTGGATGCTTAGATTTATATTTCTATTGGGACACTAAGGATTTTATAGATGTACCTATAGTTTTGATCACCCCAATATGTAATAGCTTATCTTGCTATGTAAACAAAGAATCACAAAAATACTTGAGAGTAGGAGCTGTGTAAGAATCCCCTAGATCTTCTCTAGTGGAATGAAAAGTATATACATAAATTGAATATGCACTACCAAGCTTAGTAAGAATAACAAATATACATCAACCATCCTTCATATATATATATATATATATATATATGAAAAAATACAAGTGTTTTAAACTTATATAAATAATCTTCATTGCAAGGGAAATCATTGGAAGTTAAAGAGATTAATTGATTTTCAAGGTGGTGGGATCAAATCACATTATGTTTACTAGATATGGCTTCCAACTTATCCCAAGATTCATTTGGGTCATCAATTCCTTGAAGGTGAAACCATTAATCATGAGATATTAACATTGCAATTAATCCACAATATTTGTCATTTTTATTATCTCATTTGGCTTTATTTTCAGCATTAGTGGATATTTTTTTCCCAAGGTAATCTGGTACAATCCTTTACTTTGTATTACATCCTCCATATGAGATTTCCATGAGAAGTAGTTGGTACTAGTAATAAAAATATCACTTGGAGTAACCATATTAAAATATGCCAATAATATGGATTCAAAAGATGAAATTTATTGTCTTGATGGAAAGCACTTGAAAAAATAGGTAGGTAAGAAAACCAACACTGAAAACGGAATTTGAATTTGAAAGTTATGCCCAAGTTTAAAAAAGGAATAAAAGGTAACTAAAGTGGCACATAGGTATAATTTGGCCCCGTGGTGATGATTGCACAATGAGGTCACTAAGTAAAACAAATTTCCTTCACTCTCTAACTTTTCCTATAAACTCACTTTTACAAATAAGTTACTTATGAAGTGACTCATTTTTATAAAATAAGTGAAAATCACTTTTACACCGAAATTAATTTATAAAATAAAGTTTCAGAGACTTGAACTTATGACCTCTTATTAAATAAAGTAACTTTCAACCAAGTGAGCTAATGAAAAATATGTATCAAATGTTTCGAAGGAGGAGGGGAGAATTTTTCCTTTTTTTTTTTTATCTCTTTGCCTTGAAGTGCATTCTTACCCCCAAAACCCTTGTTTTTTTCCTGTAAAAAACTTCAACATGGTAGCACACAAAAACAAATAAATTAAAAAAAAAAATGATACTTTACAACAATGGAGTTATATTTCAGTTAGTGCACTTGAAAAATGCATGTTTTCTCTCTATTTTTTATTTGTTGAGCTCAAATAAAACAAAAACAAAAGAGCATATGTAGAAAAGAAAACAATTTACTCTCATTTTATGTCATATGATTTACCGAGATCACACAGAGTGTATGGAAAATAGCATATAAAAACTAAAAAGAGTAGCAAACCAGGAATAAAAACAACAAAACAAAAATATTGACTTAGGAAAAAAAGTTTTAAAAGGGTGTAATCAAACTTTATACCTCTATATATAACAAAACATGTTGTATATTGGGAAAACGTAAACCTTTTCAAGTGAAAAAAAAATGTTTCCAACTAAAAGAAACACTCTAGATGCAATGGAACATTCCACTTAGCCTAGAAAAGCGCATAAATAGAAGAACCCCAAAAAATTTTGCTGCATGCGGTGAGTTGGTGACATAGGTTTAGGATCTCAATCAATCAATGAGAGAGGGTCTTCAAATGAGATCTAATACCATGTTCAACAAAACATGGTATTTCCACATAGGACAAGCACCATAAGAAACTACTCACACAATTAGATAAAATATCTATACAACAATGTATATTATGTGGTTAAAACCCACAAAGAGGGAAATAGTCCATGGCCCCAACCAATGTGACCACTTGAGGAAATATTTTAATGCAAAAAAATTATATTTTACAAGAGATTTTCTCACAATCGATATTCAACAAATGACCCTCAATACTCTTTACATAGAGATCATGGACCAATCAAATGTTTGTCTGAAGATCAATATACCCATTAGTATCGAGGATAATATGAGCTATTGGATCACTTTATGTCAAGAAAATATCATGAGAATCAAATTACATACCTACAAATTCATACTAATGCATACTAAAGAAACACACTTTTACCTAAAGATACATTAGACCAAGTTGATCTTAACTAACTCCTAAGTGTCTAAATAACCTAATAATGATCCACATAATGGGATTGAAGTGATCCATAGAAACAATTATGTTTTGAAATAGTAATCTATAGAAACTCCAACTTTATTGATTATTTAACATAACTAAACACAAACTAAACAATCCTTAATCAGTGATTTGATTAGAATTCAAAGAAAATTTCCATAGTTTTTGACAAAGATTACCTTAAGCTTGTAGTTCATGAATTGGGCACAAAAAGGTGAAAAATGTATAAAAGGAAAAAGGAAAGGGTAATTGTGTAGGAAAAATGATTGTTGGAAAATGATAAAAATGAGGCTTGTCAGAAAGCCACCAATCAAGGAACCTCAACATAGAAATCAACATATCTCCAACAATTAGAAGAGAGTTAGTTAATATGATTACTTCACCTTCCATACAAATTTGTTATCATCAAAAAACCTGTATCCTTCTTCAAGAGTACAATAAAATAACAACCAAGGAAGAAAGGGGGTTGGTTCATACTTGGTCCAATTATTGTTGAAGACAACTTGACGGTTCTATGTAGTTGCAGAGATCAGAGAATTTAATTCAACTTCAATGTCATGGAGTGAGAATTATTCACTCAATTGACTACTAGATATTTATTATTTTGAGAGCATGTGAGAGAGTTACATTCATCTTATTCGATTGTTACAAGAGATTTTTGTTTGGATTAACTAGGTATATGAGAGGCTATGCACTCTATGTTGTAGAAGTTTTGACACAAGAGAAGAGGATCTTAGAATCCATTTGTAACATGTACTTTTGATCCCTGACAATAAACAAGCTAAGTAAGACATTTTTGTTGGAATTTTCCCAATTTAGTTTTCTCCAGGGTAAATATTTGTGTCCATGTGAACTCTAATATATAATATTTTTACTATAATCATTTACTCGATTCACAGAGTGTAAGTAAATCATACAATATAAATTAAACACAAAGACATAGCTTGTAATACTATAATATCCATGTTGATAAGTTGACCTGGCCATTGATTGATCAATTAAGGATCATATTGTAATCAAAGTGGTTATTCCTAAAGTTTTAAAAAGGATACCATAATGGATGTTGACAAGATTGAGAAAACTACAGGTTGAATGTGCAGAGTTGGTTCTTAAGGACTCTGAGATTGGGATAATAAGAATAAAGAAACAATATTGAGATTCCAAGATGGGACATAATATATATGGTACTGAGTCGGATGCAAGGATTAAAAATATGAAGGTTGAGACAACCTAGATGTATCTCAATATGTATCATTTTACTATAATCATGTCATATATGAACTAGATCATCATTTCCTTAGCTATAACCGGGACATATATAAAAAGAAGCATAGACTACCTCATCACAATTTCTATATTTGAATAATAATTAAATTAAGTTGAATATGAATAAAGGAATCACTAATAAGAACCTCTTTTTCTTAGCTAAATTTTGAAGGCCATGCTTTGTTATGGTGGGAAAGTTATGTAACTTCTCATAGACTTGAGTAGGTTCCACTAGTGGATGAATATGAAACTTTCAATAATTTTATTAAGTATCAATTATATTCCATTGGTTATGAGGGAAAAATATATTCAATGGAATTTCCTCTAGCAGAGACAAGGAAAGTCCATCCAAGACTATACCACTAAGTTTAAGAAAAGATCAATCCAACTAGGTATCTTTTCCAATCACCCTAATGTTCTCATCAAGTACCTGGGAGGGTTATTCACTCATATCTAGAGACAATTGATGCAATTCAAGATAAATATTGTTGATGAATCCTATGTGCAACTACACTACATGAAGGAGATAGAAAGAAGGGGTAATCAACTAGACCAAAGATGAAGAACTAGACAAAGTGTAAGAAAGCTGGGAAGAGAAGAGGGAAAGGTAGGAAGTTAACCAAAATGGCCCATAAAGGCACTCCTAAACCTCATTGTAATAGTGTGATGTTGATGTTCATTGAAAAGATATGGAATATACATCTAGAGATGCATCCTAAAAGGTTTTGACTAAAAACAAATCTATTTATCAAGGATAATGACCAAAAAAAAAATTACAATTTCTATTAGGAAGGTAAGGTTGTTTGTAAAGTAGTTCAAAAGAGTTGGCTTTGAGTTGTTTTAGTCAGAAGGAGGAATGGGAGATGATTAAATTGTTTCACATCCAAATTTAGTTGAACAATACCAAGGTCGATTGTTTATTTGAATAGGGGTCTTAGTTGAATATGGTTTCATCCTATCTAGTCAAAAGATGATGGTTGGATGTTCAAGGACATATTTAATCCTATCCATTAGGATGGGTGTATCAGGAGATAGAATTGAGAATCACTAGATAATGTAATTTCACATTTTCCATTATTGAAAACTTTGTGGATGAAGTGGTGGAAATTGTGATTCCATTATATATGTGTAGAGTTACAATGGTAAGCTCATACTTGTATATTAGAGAAGCAATTATTAAAAGGAGGGAAAACCAATACTAATTGGTCGATGATGGGAAGTTTATTTCTATCTGGGAATTTAGGGGCAAGTCAAATCTCTTCTTAATAAGTTCACACTAGGCCATAAGGTTGATCAATGTAAACAAGAGGTTTGTGTTTTTGTTATTAAGAGAGGAGAAATAAAAATAAGGAAAATCTAGATCGATATAAGAGCATATTTGGAAGGATGTGATATCAAGTAGAAGTAAAAACTATAACAATTGATAAATAACTATAGGGAAGTGTTTCAAGAACCTAAAACAAATCCACATAAGAGAGAGGTTGAACCCAAGATACAAGTGTTTCCATTATCTTAATTTCCCAATATAGGATTTTATCATCATTTTATATTGGAATCCAACAAATTGAAGAAGTAGTTAAAATAGTTCTTGGTGAAAGGTTAAATTAAGCTTCATATTTCACCATGTGCATCACCTATGATTTTAGTCACAAATAACGATGGAACATGGAAAATGTGCATTGACTACTGAGTGCTAAACAAGATAACCATAAAGAATCATTATTCCTTTATGAGGATTGATGACTTGTCGGATCAACTACACCGGGATAAATACTTCATGAAGCTAGATTTGAAATCTAGCTACCACCAAGTACATGTTAGAGAAAAAGACACTTATAAAAACACATTTAATATGTGGTCAAGTTTGTAAGAATGGTTAGTCATTCCTTTCAGAGTATGTAATGCACCTATAACATTTATGAATTTGATGAGTGATGTGTTGTGTCCATTTATAGATACCTTTGTGATAGTTTATATGTATGTCATATTGATATTTAAATCAACATAAGAATAGCATGTCACACATCTAAATAATGTACTATATACACTTTAAAATAATTATCTATTAACTAATCTCAAAAAGTGTGAATTTGGTAGATAGCCCTTGGTTTACCTTGGACACATGATCAATAATAATATAGAGGTAATAAGTTTCATGGGAGAAACAAAATATTTTCAAAAATTTATTGATACACTTTCCAAAATAATTGCATAACTTCGTTTCATGACATGGAAAGGGAAGAGATTTCATTGGAGAAAGAAACAACATGGATCTTTTGAAAAATTTAAGGGGAGAATAAGTCAAGCACCAGTCTTGGCCATGCCTAATTTGTATGTATTCCATGGGAATAGTCCTTATGCAAGGATTAATATTTATATGTTACCATTCCAAGTTGTTTTATGGAGCGATGTTAAATTACCCCACCTATGATAAATAATGGTATGCCCTTGTACAAGTAGTGAAAAAATGGAAATAATATTATTGGGAAAGGTGGTTGTGATCCACATCAACCACCAACCACTTCAGTATTTGCAAAGTCACACTAAGTTGTAGAAAGAAAGGAATTATAAGTGGATGAGATTTCTATACCAATTCATATAGTAATCAAGTATAAGAAAGGATATATATATATTTTTTAGATTAAATGTTGCCTACACCACCCATGCAAAAAATTGAAACTATGGGTATGATAATGTAGCAATAATGTAGATTACTCCCCACTACCATGAATTGTTTGGAGAAGAATATGTGAAGGATGTAGATTTTGGAGATATGTTCCAATGACTGACATAAGGAGCAATTGTTGATTTAGAAGAAGAATATCATCTTTAAGGTGGGTACCTTTACATATTAGAAAATCTATGCATACCACATGAGAGAAGGATTTAGTTGATTAGAGAAGTTCATGCTTCAAGAATTTTTGGACATTTAAAAGTTGGGAAAACCATGGAGAATCTATAAGGGTATGTGTATTGTAGGGACAATTTCAAGGATGGAAATTTATCTTAGAATGTATAAACTTCGACGAATCTTACTAGTCCTTAATATCCAAACTATAAAATGTTTGGCAATATTTTTATAATTCAATTTTCTAAGGATTTTATATATTTTCTATAAAATTTGGGCTATTGTTTAGGTAAAATAATTTTATTCTATATAATTTGGGTGAATTACTTTTAGAAAAATGGAATATGGTGAATCCTTTTTTGGAAAAAGCATGGAAAATTAGCCCATGGACAATATATAGCCCCTAAAATTTTCCTTGGTGTATTGGACAAAGATGCAAGAACAAGTTTTTAGGTACATAATAAGTTGTGTTCTTTGTAACATTATAAAATCAAGCAACCAAAAACTTAGGTTGTACATTTCATTATTAGTTCCCAGTGGACTATGGGAAAGCATCTCTATGGATTTTATTGGAGATTTATAATGTCTATGAAAGTTCATGACTAATTCGTGGTCATGGAAGGATTAAGAAAATGTGATTTTTTATGCTATGTATAAAGACCATTAAGGTCCATGAAACCATTGAAATATTCTTCTCCAATGTGTGGGTAAATTTTAGATTTCCTCATTTTATTGTGCTTTATCAAGATGCAAGATATATGTGTAAGTTTTGGAAAAATATATCGGAAAGAATAAGTACAAAGTTGAAGTGTTTGGTTGTGTTCTATCCACAAACTAAGGAAAATACTTAAGTACTTAGAAAAAAATTGGTGCAACTATTAAGAGGCTACAATAAGAAGGATCCATGGAAATGGGATGAACACCTATTATATATTCAACACTCTTACAACATGCACTACATTCTTCCAACCAAAAATATCCATTTGAATCATGTCAAGGATATTTCCACATTCACCTTTTGATGTTGTTTTTGAAAAGTATAAGAGAGTTGAGTGGGAAGTGAATGAGGAAGAAGAAAAAGAAAACAAATTCATCGATAGGATCCACCCAATTCATGTAAAAGTGAAAGAGTAGTTAGATAAGAGAAAGATTAAATAAAAAACATTCCACAACCAACATAGGATTGATCACAACTTCTACATTGGAGACAAGGTTTGGCTCTATCTTAGCAAATTAAAAAATGTAAATAGAAACCAAAAAATTGAAGCCATGAGATACATACTATTTGAAATCATTGAATAGGTTAGTGACAATGCATTCAAGATACATATACCACCATACATGAAGATATATTCAATGAAAAATGTAGAGAGTCTACCTTTTTTTTTAGTCATACATGCTAGATGAGAATGAAGAAGAACAAGTTCCTCCCATAGTTTAAGACCTTGAACTTACCACATCAATAGAATTGGGTAAAGAAAAAATGTTGCAAAATAAGGTTCTCGATATTCGACAATGGAGAACTGAGTAATGGAATATTGGAATCAATGGAAAATCACCAAGGAGAACATAATGGTATGAGAGAAAGAAGGTCATAGAAGTTTTTCCTCATATTATCATTGTGGTAGCTTCTATGGACCAAAAGTCTCCCATTGGAGAGGTGTGTTCCAAAATGGATCCATCAACTAAAATAATTGGTTTGGCTTGGAAAATCAATGAAGGATCAAGAATTGACTAAGGTAGAAAGCAAAGAAGAAAATTCCATGAGATTGAATTACAAGGACAAAGAATTCAATAGGGTTTTATTTAACCCAAAGAAAAAAAGTTGACTAGAATAAGGGATTGACTAAACAATAATAGGTGGGTTGAATGCCTAAGGAAAGTGTCAAATATAACCTTGGAAGGATGTTAGACTTGTCCATAGGAAATGATTGTGTGTGGTAGTATGTAGTTTATAAATTCAAGTAAACTCCCAATCGACCAATCAATTAGCCAACTAAATGGATGACAGGTATTGGAAACATGGCCAATATAAGGAAAAGGACATAATGACATGTGGGAATGCATCATATGCATAGATTAGGAATACAAATATAAATGGAACCGAAGTGTATCCTTCCATATCTAGCTAACTAGAGAAGGGAGGCAATGATTGTTTCCCCTTCAAAGAAAAGTTTAGTGGATATATATCGCCCATAGGTTAATTTTCCATGCTTTTTCCCAAAACAAAATTCATAAATTTCGACTTTTTCTAAAAGTGATTCACCCAAATTCTATAGAATAAATTTATTTTACAAAATAGCCCAAATTTTATAGAAAATATATTAAATCCTTAAAAATTTGAATATTTTTACAAAAATATCACGATTTTTTTTTATAGTTTTCATATTAAGGACTAGTAATATTCTCCAAGGTTTCTACATTCAGAGACAAATTTCCATCCTTAAAATTATCCTTGTTTCCCTTCCCTAACGATTTCTTTCTATCAATGAACCTTTATCATTCCTTCAAAGTTATGATAAAAGGACACTTGAGGAATAAATAAGAGTCAGTTTGTTTGTTGTTGAAGACATTTAAATTTTGATGTAGTTGCAGAGCTTAGAGTGAAGAATTACACACCAACAATAATGGAGCAAATAAATTTATCAATAATGCACACCCATCTCAATATTTCTCATTACCAAAACATATATTTATACATGTAGAAGATATGTCTCGAGAAGATATCATTTCCTATAATATCTCAACAATCACTCCTTAATTCACTCAACAAATATGATCTCAATCTAAGAAATATCTCATCTCAATCTCACAAATATCTCTATGAGATATGACTACATAAACAAATTTTAACAATAATTAAATCTAGAACATTACAAATGAGTCATTGTTCCAACATTTCTCCCCCATAATGATAATTTGGAAATATTCTAATATGATCTCTGAATTTGTAGAACATTTCCTTTGGTAGTGATTTGGTGAATATATTTTCTACATGTTCTTATGTTCTGCAATAAATGATCTCGATCACACCTTACTGAACCAAATCTCAAACAAAATGATACTGAATATCAATATTCTTGGTATTCTTGTGAAAAAATAGATTCTTGGTCATTTGAATAACACTTTGATTATTGCATATCGATTGAGTGGGTTTCTCCTACTGCTCATGTAGATCCTCCATAAATTTTCTTAACCAAACCGCTTCACATGCTACTATAGTTGTTGCTTTATACTCTGATTTTACTGCAATGAGAGAAACTGTAGGTTGTTTTTTAATACTCCAAGCAACTTCTATTGAATCCATGCTAAATGAAAACCCTAAAGTAGATTTCATATCATCCATGTAGCATGACCAATCTAAATTTGTATAACCAATCAATATGAAATATTTTGTAGATCTATATACTAAACCATATCCAATTGTACCATGCACATATCTCAAAATACTCTTAACTTCTTTCCAATAGAATTCCTTGGGTTATGACATAAATATAGATACCATACTAACTGTAAAATATATATCTGGTTGAGTTCTATTTAAGTAGATCAAACTTCCAACCAATTGACGAAATAGAGTAACATCAACCAAATTAGAGTCATCATGTCTGTATAACTTCAACCTGAATTTTAGAGGAGTTTTTTTATAGTTTGCAACTCAACATTTTGAACTTCTTTAGAATATCCCAAGTATAGTTGGCTTGTGAAGTGAAAATACTATCTTCCTTATTGCATACTTCAATACAAAAGAAATAATGCAACTCACCACGATCTATCATTTCAAATTCAACAATCATATGTGACTTAAAATTTTGAAATAGTTCAACATTGCTCCCTATGTAGATCAAATCATCAACATATAATGCAACTATTAGAATGTTTTTCCTAGATGAAAAATATAGAGATTAGAATCAGATAAAATTTTAACTAAACCTTCAACCGAAAAATATTTATCAATTCTAGAATACAAGGCCTTCCTCAAACCATACAAGGCCTTCCTCAAATTGTAAACACAATATTATTTACCTGGAACTTAAAAAACTTCCTAATGCTATACATAAATTTTGCCATCCACATAACCATTCAAGAAAGTTGATTTAACATCCATCTGAAAAAATTGTCCATTTATGTTGTGTAGCCAATGCAAGTACCATCATGATCATGTCTAACTTTTTCACTTGAGAAAAAGTCTTCGTATAATAAAATCCTTCCTTTTGTGCATAACGTTTTGCAACTAAACATGCTTTATACTTATCAATTGTGCCATCTGATTTAAACTTAGTTTTATAAAACCATTAAGTACAAATTACATCTTTTCCTTTTGGTAAATTGACCAAGTCCTATGTATCATTTCTTACCAAGGAATTCAATTATTATTCCATATATTTATTCCATTATTTATTTCTTGATACTTATGCATAATTCTTTGGTTCATCCATCTTCATTACTTGTGTCATAAGAGAAAAATTTACAAGACCGCTTTGAGATCTAGTAATTCTTCTTTCAAAATTTTTATCCAACATATTACTTTCTGAATTAACCATTTCAAGCCACTTAGGATTATTCTTGAATTCATATACATTTTATTGTTGGGGAAAGGGGTGGAACCTATAAATAAATAGATAGAAAATTATGCTGATAATCTAAGAGGGATCAAAATTTGGAAGATAAAAGGTGGTGTTTAAAGACACTGCTACAACACTTAAGAAAAGTGCACGGTGATCAGAACATCATAGTGCATATTGGATCTTGATATATCCATATGATATCAAATCAATGACTTTATCTCCATGATGATAATGACCCAAGGGGATGTTATTTATAACCTCAATATTTGAACAACTTACATAGGATATGGAAGATATTTTCCACATGTAACCATCGGTTGTTAGAGTTGACTCCACCAAATCTGTGTAGTCAAGTTGGATTGACAAGGATGCTAGAACCAATCACCTATGGTATCCAAATCGTAGAAGATTTTTGTATTGGGGTATCCACCACCCGACTATCTTCCATTGTTTGTCGACTGTCTGAATAACAAGAATGGTGACTACTCGATTGACTAGTGTAGAGATCTGGTAGACCACTCAACCGATTGTATCCAGATGTAGGTCGACCGCCCGAATGAATGAATCTAGAATATGTGTGATGAACCATCAATTATTGATGTTCCAAAACCCCCCCATCAACACACATCTCCCGATATTCAAGAGTTGAAATTACATCATCATGGAACCCCCCCATAATTGCAGCTTCATCAATCCTAAGCATTGTACGGAGCTTGATAAATCTATCCTCAACTAAAATTTTGGTGAATATATCAACAACCTGATCATCTATTCTACAACATTCAAGAGAGACAACGTTCTCATGAGCCAACTATCTTAAATAGTGATCATGGAGCTCAACTTGATTCATCTTGCAATGACCAACAAGATTGTCAACAACTTATATAACATTTTGATTATCAAAATAAAATGTAGTCAAGGCATGAATAGGAAGTCCAAGTTATCCCAAAAATTAGTGGATCCATACTTTTTCAGTACTTGCTTGAACGACACCATGATATTATTCTTCTATAGTCGATAAAGATACTACCTTTTGTTTCTTGCACAACCACACCAAAAATCTAGTGCTAAAGAGAAACACATAGCTAGAAGTGGACTTTTGATCATCATTGTTGCCAACCCAATCGAAGTCAGTGAAACTGACCAACGAATTTGAACTTCAAAAATACTTGATACCAAAATGAGTGGTACTCTTAAGATAGATGATAATTCATTTGACTTATTTTTTATGGCTTTCTTTAGGGTCCTACATAAATTGAGAAGCCACAATAAAAACAAAGGAAATTTCAGGTCCATTATGAGTACAATAAATGATATTTTCGACCATCTTTTGATAAATTGTAGCATAGAGAAACCACAATAATATTTTCCTACATAAATTGAGAAACCACACTAAAAACAATGGAAATTTCAGGTCAATTATGAGTACAACAAATAATATTGTCGACGAGTTGTTGATAAATTCTAGCATCGACTATGGGTGTTTGACAAGTTTTGGTGAGATTTACTCTAGATTGGAAAGGAGTACCACAAGGATTACAATCATCCGTATTAAAATGTATCAACAGATCCATCACATATTTACACTAAGAAATGAAAAAACCATCACATAGTTGTAATACTTGAAGACCTAAAAAATAATGCAAAGTACCAAGATCTGTCATGTCAAATGAGTGATCAAGTTGTTTCTTCAATATAAGGATGATATCATTATTATTGATAGTAATAAGGATATTATCTACATATACAACAAAATCAAAGTGTCTCGATTAGTATGGATTACATACAAGCTATGATCAAATTCACAACATTTGAAACCAAGTTGAAGAAAGAAACTGTTGATCTTACCATACAAATCTCGAGGAGCCTACTTCAAACCATCAAGTGACTTCTTCAGTTGAGAAACTGAATTTGAATCTATAACAAAATTAGGTGGTTATTCCATGAAAAATTCTTCAAATAGGTCTACATGAAGAAAATCACTCTTCACATCCATCTGATGGATTTTCCATCCAAAATGAGCAATAAGAGAAAAAATCAGTCGAACATAGTTCATATTTTCAACAGGGGAAATGGTTTTAGTGTAGTCGATGCCTTCTTATTGAGAAAATCCCTTCTAAGCAAAGCATGCTTTTTATCTCTCAGCAAAATCTTCATAAGTAAATTTGGTCTTGTAGACCCATCGACACTTCACAATGTTCTTTCCTTTCATTCGAGGAACCAAGTCCCAAGTGTGATTCGTTGACAAATAAGCAATACGTGTCTTCATGGCTTGTTTCCATTTAGTTCGTCCTTGAGAATCTGAGTAGGAAACAAAATACGAAGTTTCAAGTACACAAGTCATCAAGGAAATGATAGCATGTTGCTTATGACTTTGAGTTTGTTGTTCAGAGAAACATCCCCAACATCAGCACCAACAGATTGAATTATCTTGGAAACCCATTCGAGTAGACAAGAAAGAGATGAATTTTGGTTCACTATAGCAGGTCGAACAAAATTTAGAATGGCTTTAGTCAATGGACCATTTGAAACAAAGGACGATGGAATAGTCGACTCGAAGGTCGACGGTTTATCTAGTCGAAGGACTGGAATATGGAATAGAAGAAACAGTGTTGGAGAAAACATCAAAGGGATCATCCTGTAGAAATATAAAGGAGGTATTCAACAACTTAATTCCATAAAACTTCTCATAAAACCATACATTTCATCTGATAATAATTTTTCGTTTGACAGGATCAAATATTCAATAGAATTTCGACTCTTCAGAGTATCCATCATGATGCAAGAATGAATCTTTGCATCCCACTTCCTTTTGCAATCATCATAAATGTGAGCCAAGGAAACACATCCAAACAAATGGAGGTGTCTTACTAAAGGATTCTTTCCACACCATCATTCAAATAGATTCATGGAAGGAACAACTCGAGTCAAGGTGCAATTGAGAAGATAGTTAGCACAATACATCACTTCAACCCAGAAGTGAGGAGGCGGATATTTAGCCTACAAAATACAACTATCCATTTCTACTAACGTTCAATTATTGTGTTTTGCGACACCATTCTACTCATATGTGTGAGGAACCGACCACTGCTAGTCAATACCATATCAAAGAAGGTATTTTTCAAAAGTTCGATTTACATACTCACCACATTGTATGATCTCAAGAAATCTATGGGTCGAATACATTGATTTTGACCAAAGGCTCTAAAATCCTTGAAATTTTCAAAGTCAAAGTTCTTATTCTTCATAAAATAGACCCATATAAAGCAAGATAAATCATCAATGAACGTCAAAATATACCTTTCACCTCCATGTGAAGGTATATTGATGCAACAAACATCACTATGAACTAGATCTAGTAGTTTTTATGATTGCCACAATTTTCTAGAGTCAAATGGTACCTGGCGATGCTTCCCAAGCACACAACCCTTACATAATACTTCATGGGGTAACACGTTAGGTAAACTAGCAACCATTTTCTAAGTTGGTAGTACATGTAGACTTCAGAAATTCAGGTGTCCATTTTGTTCATGCCAAATTTGACTTCTCTCATGAGTATGAGAAATAATTGTAGCCGGTTAATTGTTAGGTTGAGTCATATCACACAATTTCTATAGAATATCCATCAGGTCGATAATCTCATTGACAAAAATCAACTTTCCTTTATTCAAATCATGAACATAGAACCGATTTGGCCAAAAATCCACAATCTTATGTTTATATGTTAACTGAGCAACATGCAATAGATTTTCACTGATATTTGGCACATGATAGAGGTTGACATTTTTCCCATGTCGATAGGTAACATAACCCTGACCAACGACATCTAGATATATATCATCATCAACATAGATTTTCCTCTCCTTAGCTTCATCCAACAAGGTTAACAAGGAGGCATCCTTAGCCATGTGATGAATACACCTAGAGTCCACTACCCATTCTTTCTGTGCATAATGAAATAACAAGGCTTGAGAAGTTATGAATTGGAAGGTGAAATTATCAACATGTTGTCATTCAAAGGACACATTTCCTTCTAGGTGTTTAACCTTATCTTCTAAATCATCTCTCTTCTTATAACATATTTTCTCCATAGGTCTATTTTTTTCCACAGTACTGACATGTATTATTCTTTCAACTTTGCTGGTGGGGGGGATTTGTCTGTCCCTTAGGTTTTTGGTTGTGGTATGTAGTTTTTGTGTAGAGGCATCAAACCATACTCTATATTTGGGATCCATCTTTATTTTTCCCTTGAGAAATTGGGTTTGATGTTTACCACCAATATTTATTTCATCAAGCAGTATTTGCTAATCAGTAATCAAAACACCACAGAAATATTCAAAGGTGTAATCCTTACCATATTCCTTGCATGATTTATAGTTGGTGTAGAAATTTGACACAAACACGTTGAATTGTGTTCTCAAGTTCATCAGGACCAACTTGATGCATTATCCATCCTTCTTATGATAGTTCTTTCCACATTCACCCAATTTCAACTAGATTTCTTTGACATGTGCCAAATAGTCCTCCATTCTATCAAAAGAATGAGGATCGAGAGAAATCAACTCTTTCTCCAATTGCATCATGTGGCTCTTGCCAACTCAGTCGAACAATGAATTCCTATTCCTCCATACTTGATGGGGGAATTCGATTCTACATAGGTGAAATCAAATATCCCATGAGATATAGGTCATGATGACCCCTATAGCCTCATCCTTCTTTCCATCAACATCAAACTTTGTTTGATCGTCTATTGGATATGGAATTTCAATATTCGTATACTACCACAGTTCTTTTATTTTCATTAAGGTTTCCATATCAGGTTCCCATACTGCATATTTTGATATGTTTAGAACAACAAGATCAATATTTAAGTCCATCTTCAAAATCTAGACAAAAAAATATGTTTCAAGGTTCCAATCAACAAACCACCAGCCCAAAGTCAATCACACAAAATATCTAACTCAACAAGGTTTTCATATAATAGGTTGAGGTTTTAAACCATCAGCTCTGATACCATGTTGGAGAAAGGGGTGAAACTTGTAACGAAACAAATAGACAATTATGTGGATAATCAAAGAGGGATAATTTTTTTGAAGATAAAAGGTAGTGTCTAAAGACACCATTACAACACTTAAATAAAAGCACATTGTGATCAAAACATAATGATGCATATTGTATCTTGATATATCCATATGATATCAACTCAATTGATTTATCACCATAATGATAATGACCCAAGGGGTCTGCTATTTATATCCTTGAGATATAATTGACTTCCATATGATCCAAAAGATATTATCCACATGTAACTGTCAATTGTTAAATTTGACTCTGCCAAATCCACACTATCGAGTAAGCTAGACAAGGATGCTCAACCTAAGAACCTATGTGTCCAACTCGTAGTCAATTTATAGGTTGTTCGATCCACCTCCTGACTATCTTTGACTATTGGTCAATTGTCCGGCTGACAAGCATGTCGACTACTCGACCGACAAGTGTGGAGATTCGGCCAACCACCCAACTGATTGTATTCAAATGTAGGTCAACCACCCAACCGAATTAATCTAGGATATTTTTGATGAACCATCAATTCCTGATGTTCCAACATTGCTGAATTAGAATTTTATTCATCAACAATATTCACTTTATCCTTTCTTAATTTAATATGTATAGGTTATAGATGATAAACTACATTTTCATCAAAAAAACATATTTTTTTATTATAGCCTTCTTTTCTTGAGGATGAAACAACCTACAACTTCTCTTTTCAATACTATATCAAATACAAATTCACTTCACACTTTTATCATCCAAATTTCTCTTCTCTTCCTTAGGAACATGTGCATATGTAGTGCAACCAAAAACCTTCGTACATGTGAAACACTTGATTTTTATCCTAGTCATGACTCTTCTGAAGTAAAATTCATTATTTATCTAGTAGGACATATGTTGATAGTGTAAATTACCGTGTGAATTGATTCATCCCAAAATTCATTTCCAAGAGACTCATTTTTCAGCATGCTCTAAGCCATTTCAACTATGGTCCTTTTTTTTCCTTTCCACAACTTCATTTTGTTGAGGAGAGTAGGAATTGGTAAACTCTTTCTTTATTCCATTCTTCCCGCAATAATTCAAAAATTCATTTGACTTGTATTCTTCCCCATTATCTCTTCTTAGGGTGAGAATTTTCAAACAACTTTTCTTTTCAACCAAGTCCTTAAATTCAAGAAAATGAGAAAACACTACAAACTTCTCCTACAAAAAGTACACTCAAGTTTTCCTAGAATAATCATCAATGAAGGCGAGAAAATAACATGCTTTTCCAAAATACAGTTTCAACTTTCCATGGGACCACATAGATCTGAATTTACTAATGCTAGTTGTTCTATATCCTTCCATGTTCTATTTGACAAACTTTCCTTGTGTTATTTCCCAAAAGTGCACCGTTCACATGCTTCATCTTCCATATTGATATAATGAAGACCATTCACCATGTTATGCTTCATTAACAACACCAAACTCTGAAAATTCAAATGTCCCATCCTTGACTTCCAAATCCTACTATTCATTTCTTCTATAACATTCAAACTGTGTGAGTTACTTCAATCAAAAGAAATCTTGAAAATTTTGTCTTCAACCATTTCTCTTCTTTCTACTACTTTATTTTTATTTAACTTATCCATGATTAAGAATTATTTATCATCAAATACTAACTTGCATTTTTTCTCCATCATCTTTACTACATAAAGTAGGTTATTCTTCAATGTTGGTTTCAGCAATGTGTCCTCAATACACTTCTTCTTTCCATGCAATGATGGAATTGCAACTGCACCTTTCCCTTTGTTGGAAATATAATCCATCATGGTTACTTACTTGATGAAATATGAGTAGTCAAGTAATAAGAAATGTCATTAGAAGTCCATTAGACATATTAAAATATGAATATAAAGGTAACTTCATTGTATTAATAGATGTATCATATTAATGGAAAAAGAATCTCACACTTATCTATATTTATGCATTCCAACAATGGTATCATAGCTTGTTTGGTCTTAAAGGCTTGGCAATTCCATTGTAGTGCTCCATGGGAGGCCATTGATGAGACAATGGGGAATATATGCAATGAAGAAGAAATTAAAATGATGTAAATGCACACAATCCAAGGATAAAACATCATTGAAGGGGAAATTCGTTGATTTTGGAATTCCTGTTGGTAAAATTTAGATTTGTCCTTCAATATTTATCCATATTGAATGATTTTTAGTTGCGTTGGAAACTAGATTCAAATACACACAAAAGGGTATTTTTCTATTTCCAATATTCATCATTTTTTTAAAGATATTCATCCCATAATAATTGGATTTTTTACAATCGTGGGATATTCAACCATTAAAATGCATATTGTGGCCATTATATAGAGAAAAAATAATCATACAACATAGTGTTGGAAATGTATTCCAAATATATATCAAATCCATCTCAATATTGATTGAAAAAACAATGTTTAAGGAGAAAATCTCGCTGATAAAATTCACCCAAGAATGAAAAATGACTACTGCAAGTGAGAAATGAATTTTTCTCATGATATAAGATTTTGTTTTCTGAGATAACAGTTGCATATGGAACACCCTGGTGATTATCCAAATGGGTATATTTTATTTTTTCTATTAGCTTATTGAATAGTGAGATTTCTCTCAACAATCTGTCCACAACGATCCACTGATTATCTACAAGTAACATTGTGCAACTTCAAGGTCATTCTCATTCCAACGATCTACACAAACCATGCATTCCATTCTTTGCTCATTGAAATAATTGTGTTCAATTTATTAGATGCCTTGGGCATTATTTTTATGGTTTTGCATGTTACTTAGCACTCATTCTTGAGCTCTGTTGATTTTTTTCCATCGTTTGAGAGTTAAGAAATAAGTCTTTCAAGATTTTGCATGGATGCATCATAAGATCGATATTTTAAGGAATTTAGCTGGTTAGAAATTGCATTTCAACTCTCTATTTTGAACTTAATAAATATGATTGTATCTTTATTGAATATTCATTTTCAACTTTCCCTTAAACTAGATTGAGAATCAATTTGTCGAATCTCTCTTTCTAGCTCATGTCCAAGATTGAAAAATTGCATTTTCAAGAATAATTGTAACTTGCAAATAATATTTTTGCAAGTTAAATTACATTGTAAATGGGTGCAGTTTCAGTATAAGCCGACACCCTTCATTTGTTGAATTTGAATTGTATATTTTGATTGTTAAAGGGTGGAGTTGAAAGAAACCCTTGAGGTCTAAATGGCTCGAATTGATGAACTGTTAGAGTTACTGAACACTCTAATACTCTCTTCTTTGGACAATATAGTCACAATTGACATAACAACTCTCACTGATGTTTTAACTTGTTTACATGATTCACATGACAAAATCAAATTTATCCATCTTGAATCACAACTCCAACAAGAAGAAATACAACAAAAGAATCATCATTCTAAACTAGTCCTTGTTCAAAACAATTCTCTTTTTGAAATTGAGAATGATTCAGATCAATAGCCAGTGCAGGAGAAACTTAGTGAGACAAGTTTAGATTCAAGTACAGATGAATATAAACTTTCTCTTTCCAAGAAAATCATCAGAACTTGGGAAGAAATCAAGAATAAGAAGTACAAAACAAGTATTAGATATGAAAGTGAAGCTACATTTCATATTACGGATTATACCAAACCAATCCAGTTCTAGAGTGTTGGATTGATTCAAGAAGGCTCATATTCAGCTGCTCCAGTTCAAGAGTATATTTCAAAATGCCAACATTGTCATCAAGTTGTCCACATGGAATATCATTTCTTTGATCTTCATCCTTGTGAGCATTGTGGAAATCACAATCATCCTTCAAACATATGTTCTATATACAAGAAACCTACAAGAGTAAAGAACCACTATGGGTGGATCACTTCTTGGAAATGGTTGTCAATATTAAAGAAGATATATCAGTCATACCTAATAATTCATTCTCAAGTAATGACACATTTTGTAGTGGAAATATTTGCATCTTCTCACCTTGTCCCTGATAGGGGGGAATAATATCAGTGATTGAAAGTCACACTTCAAGTTTTGAAGTCCTATCAATTGAGAAGTAACACACGAGCATGACAAGTGAGCATGTTTTGGTTTATCGTTTTCCTTAAATCACCACTTAGTACAATACTTACAACTTTTTTTAAACATGGTTTTTGTTTTCCTTAAACCTCCATGTAGTAAAAGACATCATCTTCGTCTAGAAAACAATTTATCGTTATCTTTAAACCAACATTAGAGAACACTTCCAATTAGCAGAAGACATCAACTTCAACTTCTAGTTAACTTAGGAAATCTTCTGAGAACCATTGAGCCCTATAGCCAAGTTCCATAGTTTGTGGTCATCCATAAATCACCATATTGGTTTGTTGTCTACCTTAAACCACAGCCACCATTTAGTAGAAGAAATCAACTTATTCTAGTCTTTTGGTTTGTGGTCATCCAAAAACCTTGAGATTCAGGGAGCACATTCAACCATCAAAAAATCCACACTTCCATGTTTCATCTCTCTTCTTGGACTCACATACACCCCTTTGGATTAAGGGAGAGAATTTTGGAAACATAATATGTTAGGGTTACTTACTTGACTAAATATCAGTATTCAAGTAATAGGAAACATCATTAGAAGTCCAAGAGACCTCTTGGAAGACAAATCCAAATATCACATAATTTGATTAATATATGTATCATTTTAATGGAAAACAAATCTCATGCTTATCTATATTTTCACGTTCTAACACCCTTTAGATTATAAAACACTATCATCACCAAATATAACTTTACAAGAATAGTTGTTATTTATTCTAGTAAAAAAGTCCTCATATGATGTCATATGATTTGAACATCCTGAATCAATATACCAAGCTTCACTTTTCTCATTATGTGCCATCAAACTTGATATGAATAACTTCTCAATCCTAGTTTCTTCAACAAAAGTATTTGCACCTTTATGTTCATGATCACACAACTTTGCATAACAATCTTTCTCAAGATGACCAAATTTATGACAATAATAACAATGTACTCCTCCATATTTGTCTCTAGATTCATCTCTATCTCTTCATCTTTCATGATATCCTTATCTACTTCTTCCTCTAAACTAACTTGGAATTCTTCTTCTTCCTCTTGAGGTGGATGCATTTCCTTAATAATTATGTGATTGTTGCGGATTCCTATTCTGATTATGATTATGATATTCACCCCTACTTCTTCCTCTTCCTCTATGCCTTATGGAAAATTCATGTTACATTTCCTCAGTTTCATTACTTTCTTCAAAGGTTAGAAAATAACCACTCAATTTATCAACTTTCATTGTGTTTAAATCTTTGGAGACTATAATACTAGTGGTGACCATATTAAATTTGGAAAAAACACTTCTTAAAATTTTCTCTAGTCTTCTTTCTGGAATATCTTCACCTAATGACCTTATCTGATTAACAAGATCTTGCATTTTTGTGATGTAGTCATGAATGGATTCATTACTATGCATATTTTAATTTTCATAATTTCGACTTAATGATTACAATTTAGCTACAACGACACCTTCATATGTGTTCTTTAAGATATCCCTTGCTTGCTTGGATGATTCTACAACACTGATTCTTGGAAATATAGATTATTCAACTGCGCTACCTATAAGATAAAGTGCCTCATTATCCTTATTTATAAGTTCCTTTAGAGATTGTTTTTCATCAGAATTCATTGCGTTAAATTCTTCATCCAAAGTCATACCATATCCATCAATTACAAGTTCCCATAAATATTTAGTGATAAATATGGGTTGCATGTGCTTGCTCCAATAAAAATAACTCGTGCCAGGAAGCTTAGGTAACACAATATTTCTGCCATTGGAGAGAGAGAGAGAGAGAGAGAGAGAGAGAGAGAGAGAGAATACTAGAAGAACAACACAATGTGTCCCACTTCACCTCGGCATGAGAGCCCTTCTCCCAAAAAAAAGAGACTCAACCAGTACCAAAAAGTATCTTTTTATTAATTTTCAAAGTACAAACAAAATGTGTCTCATCACAATGAAAATGAGGGATAAACCCTTTTAGACAACTTGAAACTTGCCACTCAATATCTCTCTTAATGAGAAGAGAAAGGTATTATAACCTTTCCAAGGAATTTCAATTCCTTCAAAGGTTACAAAAAAAATCCTTCAATACATTCTCTCTTAATAATAGACAAAAGGAATATAACCTTTTACAAAACTTTTACAAACAAATTTTTATACAATATAATGAGAGAAAAGGGTAATATAACTTTTAATGAGAGAAAAAGATAATGTCAAATGCCAGTGATGCTAACCATTGGAAGCTCCATACCAAACAACCTCTTATTCTCCATGGTTGTCCACTGGAAAAATTTCTATCCATGCCAAATGCTCTTTCCCACACAACTTCTCTATCCATGTGCACTCTTCTCTTCTCATTTGGCTGCAATATTTTGTTCAAAAGTCTATGTTTATGTTTCAACCATGGAAATAATTACAATCAGTTGAATCAATTGAGTGTTCCTCTCTTTGTTGATCTCCATTTATATCAATAGTTCTTATATTTTCTTTCCTTTCCACAGAGTAGAAACACTTCCATTAAACAAAATCCTTGAAGTTCCAGTTACTCTCCACGTTGCATATGCTTATGTTTCAACCACACAATCTTCTCCACCAGGAAGTAAAATAATGGTGGTCCCACCCAATAATCGAAAAATACTCCTCCTCCTCACACACGACTCAACTCTTATGACAACAACAAACAAATAATCTTATAATGGACAAAAATATCACATCAAACAAAAATCCAGTGGCGGACAATCCAATATCCTTCACGCAAGTCACACAAAATTGCAAGTCTCCCTATCACTCACGCTCTCTCTAGAAAACTAACTTCTTCTCTGGACAACGTGAAAGCTTATGCTTTGATACCAAATGAAAAATTACACACCAATGATAATGGATAAAATATATTTATCAATAATGCACACTGATCTCAATCTTTCTCATTACCAAAGCATATATTTATAAATGTATAAGAGATATCTCAAGAAGCTATCATATCCTATAATATCTCAACAATCACTCCTTAATTCACTCAACAAATATGATCTCAATCTCACAAATTTCTCTGTGAGATATCATTACATAAACAACTTTTAACAATAATTAAATCTAGAACATTACAAATGAATCATTATTCCAACATAGAGAAGTCCATTTGACTTAACTATCACAGAAAGAGAAGTACCTTCTCAAATGACTACTAAAGAGAAATTATGTTGAGAGTGTACAAGAGAGTAGTATTTGTCTCATCCATCTATTACACTATATTGTTGATTGGATTGACTAGGTAGAGAAAAGGTTGCACACTCCATGTTCTAGAATTTTTGACACAAGAGAAGAAGCTCTTAGAATCCCTTTGCAACCTATTTTGTTCCCTAAAAATAAAAGAGTTAAGCTAGCCATCTCTATTGGATTTTTCCCTGGTTGGGTTTGTCTAGGGTAAATCTTTGTGTTCATGTATATTGTGATGTGGTTTCTTTTTATTATAACCATTTAGTCAATTCACAAAGTCCAAGTAAGTCATTTGATATAAATTAAACAGACACAGAGTATGTAATACTATAAGATCCCTATCGATAAGTTAAATTGGTCATATGGTGATCAATTAGAATGAATTTCACATATTCCATCTCTATTAACAAAAAATAGAACACATAGTTATGCAATCCAATCCACTAGAATGGATATAGGTAAATGTAATTCCCAGTTTTTGATCCTCTGGAATCATTTAAATTTATTTTATTTTAAATTCTTTGCATGGATAATTTTTATTTCTATAACTTAATTACACCACAAGGTATACATGTCATGGTAATATTGAATACTATTAAACATTGTTATTTTGTAGCTAATGAAAGAACCAAGACTGACTGAGCGTGAACACCTAGAGGGGATATGATACCAAAAGTGGGGAAAGGTGAGGGGTTCTAAGGGAATTGTTATCATACTAACATTTACAATAATGAGCCTAGTTACAATAATGAGCCTAGTTTATAGTACAAATTTTGAGATCATAGGAGTGGATGAAACTATTTCATAAACACGAGCCCTCACTTCCTACAATCATGGAAACATGCTCCCTATATTATTGGGACTCTATTAAACCATCTTTCTCACTCATGAAAAGGGGAATTAGAATGGGAGGAGAGATCCAATTCTTGGAGAGGATAGAGAAGAGAAAAAGAGAATTTTTTACTTTGAAAAGGAAGGTTGCCACACTATGTGATGGAACAACCATGAAAGGAAGTCATTATAGCTCTTAGAAAAGATAAGAACCAAGGAAATATCGTGGTAATGGACAACAACCTAGATTTTTCTATGCATACACTGAAGAGCACTAGAGGGAGGGTCCTTTTGAGGGACTATAGATAAGAGAAAAAAGACTCTCCTTGCATTGTTTGGCACATGTATTGTGGGTGCCATAGAGATGTCATGTCTTCAAAAAATCAATAGTGAGACACTTGGTTAATAAACTTCTTTCTATGATATTGAGAGACTATATTGAGTATTTTTCATTTCTTTTTTTCCATAGTGGTATCATAGCCTCGCTAGGGGGTGGTGTCCACAGAAAACTATCTATAACTGGGTGGTAAATATTTCTACCTCAATCAATTTCTCGGCATGCACTATTCAAACAAATAAGTTTTTCATATTTGTTATGGTAATTCTTTATATACCTTGTTTATAAAACTTTCATGGTTGCGAAGGAATAATTAAGTGTTTCAATCTTTGTTTTTTAGGTTCTTTGTACTTACTTTGTGTTTCAAAGATGAGCCTCTATTTGCTATCTTTCCTTCAAAAATTGTTCTTCGGTAAGAATTAGATGATGTTTTGTATACTTGCTTTCTTCAATCCTTTGATATGAAGATAGTTTTTTACCTCAAAACAATGGAATTTAGGGCTATGTTCATATATCATAATTCCATTTTATATATAATAACAAGATGAGATGCAGAGAAGCAAGTCCTTTCCTTTAGGGAATGACTTCCATTGCTTGAATTGATTGCTCGAGTGCTTACCTTGAATCAATGGCATGATTTTTTGAACCATCATAAGGCTTGGTGCAGGTATAGAATGGGAGTGGAGGACCCAACTTGAATTGCTACCACCCCTTAACAACTCCAGGCATCATATAGTCATAGTAGATTTCAAGACCAATTTATGAAGTTGTTTCTTCTCCTTATGTTTCATGTCAGGATATTAAGTATAAAGCCCGTCCATATTTCTTTTGTTCATCTTGATTTTCCAAAATCCCTCAACAACACATTTAAAGGAAGCATAACCTATATGGCACAATAAGGCTAGAATTTCTTATGTGTGCTTTCTACATTTTCACAAACCTCCATACGTTTACTCAAATATGATACATGTTACTAAAGCACCTATTGGGATATTATATTAAGGTTGGCACCATGATTTTTATGTGAACGATTTCAAATGTAGTTTTGAAGATCAAATCAAAATCATGGGATATTATATTAAGGTTGGAACCATACTTTTTATGTGAACGGTTTCAAATATAGTTTTAAATATCAAATCAAAATAAAGAGAAAGATTGAGGTTTGGGACAGTTTATAAGAAAGAGTATAAGAAATTTTCATATGGTGACTAATGGAAAATCCCAATTGAATAGTTTTGAGTCAGTGGATAACAAAGTATATAAGTAAGGTTCTTTGAGAGAACCCCAATTGAATCTAACATTGTGTTGAATATCAAATATTATCAATAGTGCTAGCTGAATATCAAATATTAAAAACAAAACAGTACTGGTTGAATATCATATATTATCAATAACGCTGGTTGCATATCAAATATTATCAATAGTAATACTAGGAAATTCCATAGAAGAAAAACCATACTTTGTATTAAGAAGGTTATAGTTTAGTTTTATACTGAATTAAATACTTTGCATGAAAATTGGCTTCATATATGTAAGTGTGCACATTGTTGACAATGTTTTTAGTGGTTAAAGAAATCTTGTGAAACTCCATCTCTTACAGAGTGTCCGACTGAAAAATAACAAAATATATTTTTAGATGTCATCACCACCTTCATGGAAAACCTCTCTCTTGATAGAATATTGAAGTGACATCAATTTTGCATGCACATATAAATTCCACTTTTTTTATTGATTCATTATTGAAGGTTGTGTAAGACAATAAAATTGTTGCTTTTACAAATCAATACCACTTTGTCGATCTCTTCATTATTGAAGGTTGTGCAAGACAATTAAATTGATGTTTTTTTCTGGTCTATGACATTGCAATTATACCTGGAAGAATTTGTTGGTCTATGACATTGCAATTATACGTGGAAAAAATAATACTACACAACTTTAGATTATAACCTTTATGTCCATGTTTACGTTACCTACCCAAGATAGACTCAAAAAATATAAAGGATAAATACATATATGGTGTCTATTCTTGGGATTTGAAGATTGAACAAAGGCACATGGATCAAGCTCGAGTCCAATTTTCTCGTAGGGCCACCCACTTCCCCATGGAATAGTGCATGGCTTGCAAGTTTCGGTTTGTGTTGGATTTAGTGCACAACTTTCATTCCAGTGGTTACATGCCTTTGATGTATTACAGTGATTGCATACCTTAGTAGTAGCTATTCTAAAGCCAAAGGTAAACTCCGATGGCATTTTGTTTTGTCAACCAGTTCTATCCATCAATGCAATTCAGATTTGCAGGAAAACGTGTATTTCGATAGAGAGTTGTTTCTTATCTTGATCTAAAACTACTACATACAGACAATGAAGAAAATAGATATTGAGGAACAAGCATTGGCTTGTACGACACAAAATAACATGTATAAGTCCAAGGTTTCAACTATGTCTGATCCTTTTGTAATGTGTTTTCTCTATTCAGTGAATAAATAAAGGAGCATGTCCCCCATGGAAAAGGGATGAAGTGATAACTTCCTATTATATTCCCTATCCATGCACCTATGATACCCATTATTTTGTCCAACATCTCGCCTAACATCCATTCTTGTGCAATAGTTTCTTGGTTCAACACCTCGCGCATGGAGATCTGATGTATTGAGGGATTCCTTAGAAAGAAAAGTCCTAAAGAACTCCTTGACATCACATTTTATTCTAGTGCTAGGTATTGATCCTCAATGAATGGGTCTAGATCCTCAATTCGTGGCTTAATATCTCCTTCAATGGGTCATTATTTGTGGTATGTCTGGATGACTGGTGGATTGAATCATTGACATTGGTGGATGGAATGTGGTTCATGGGATAGAACAATAGGACACACCCGGATGATATGCGATAAACATATTCAAACAAGCATCTCCCTCTAGCGAAGGGGTTGTTGTTGATGGTTTTAGGTGGGAAAGGTAAATTGAATTGACTGGGGTAGGAAGGGGTGTTGCTTCTACTAGCTATGAAATCTAATGAATGGAGAGAAACTCTTTCTTTCTTTGGATTTGCCCTTATACCTAAAGGATATGAAATTGGTATTTCATGCAAGTTTACATGTAGATACGAGCTTATCCTCTACCGCTCGGGGGAAATGGATTATATTTATTATGACATTGTAATATATGAAATACAAACCTCATATCCTTTTTCGAAGAGATGGTCATCTGTTCTTCACAACTATTGGTGTCATCACCCTGCAAAGAGGGGGAACCAACATATAGCGACGTCAGACTCTCCATATGGTCCATTATGGGACAACCTTTGGGAATATCTTACTCATGAACAGTCCAAATTGTCACAATTTAGAGGCATGCCTATAATGAATATCATATTTTATATACACATCAAAAATACCAATGAAAAAAAATCTCAAGCCTCACAGTGAAAAGAAAATCCTATGTCGACTTCATCTCTAGATACAGTTCTTACCTGCACACATTCATCATATATATTATCCCAGGTGTTTGATAATTATCCATGCTCACTTGCACACATTCATCATGTATACTATCCCCAATATTTGTAATTATCTTGCGTGAAAAAATGCAATGTATGAAGTACCTTCTTTAGAATGATCCAGACAACATCCTCTATACATGGACGGGTTATGAGAGAGCCAATATATCTGTAGTATTTTTTTCTTCCTGCTTTATATGCTTATTGTTTACAACACCCAAATATTTATCTTCCCCTGGTTCCATATCATGATTGAGGGATACCATTTTATTCATCAATTGGACATTAATATTAACATTTAATCCAGTATCTCGGGAACTCAATCATTATTTCCTAATATTCCTAATACTAAACAATGCAACCTCTGATTTCCACAATTCTTCATTCACCACATTTTAATAGGTACGAGGCCAATTGAGTGCCCCATATCAAACGTCATCAGTAGAAGCTAAATAGTCGTTCTCGAAGGCAAGGGGAAAGAGAAGCGACGAGCCCAATATTGTATCTGGCAACAAGATGCTCGTAATTTAGGATATTTGTGGGTCACACACTCCTCTTCACTAGCCACATATTTACTGTAGTAACCCTTTTGAGCATGTGGAAGCTAATTTTGTTTTCTATATATAATCAAAGGCCCAACAAAAGAAAAGTGACCAGGAAAGTACCAAGAGATAAGATCGTCATATGTGGAGTTGTAGAAGATGAATATCTAACATGGGTAGATCTTGTTGTTGCTCAAAAGAAGAAGGGCTTAACCATGGGGCATGTACCTCCCAAGAGGATAAGATTCTATGCGAGTACATTCAAATTCATGGTGATGGAAGATGGAGAAACCTCCCCCCAAAATATGGTGAGTGTCAACAAATCCATAATAGTAGTGTATTAATGCATTATTAAATATATATTGATAGTTTAAAGAGGAGGAGAGAGTTTGTTTTGTAGGTCTTAAGTGGTGTGGAAGGAGTTGAAGATTACGTTGGATCAACTATCTTCACCCAGACATTAAACGAGGTAATATTTCCATAGATGAGGAACAGATTATTATTCAAATGCATCACCTTCTTGGCAATAGGTATGTGGAGAATAAATGAACATGATTTTTTCATGTGGAAAATTTCATTGAATCCCCATGGGGTTTAGAATTTTTGAATAGTTGACTTGTGACATACATTAGCATGTATCAAGGTGGTCGTTGATAGCAGGAGGACAGACTATGAAATCAAGAACTACTAGAACACTTATCTGAAAATGAAGTTATTTTGAGTCCATGAATCTCAAAGCAGGACAATGTCAAAATATTCTTCTCCCCTACAAAATGACTTCCATATTTATATAATATTATAATAATAACTGAGGTGCTCTTCCTTTGGAATTAGGAAAGGTGAGGAGAAGAGGCGGTGAAGACTGTAGAATGGGCCATATCATCCACTGTGCAGTGCATGTAGAGGCAATGAAGATAGTAGAATACATTGCATGTAGATGCAGTGAAGACAACGGAATCCATCGACTGCAGTGTGAGCGTGTAGGGTAACCAATCGTATAATTTAATTTTAATCAATTTTTAAATGAATTATAAAATATGACAAATAGTCAAATAATATTTTCTTCCACCAAGACTATTTAGTCCCATAAATATGGTATGGTCCAATCACAAAATGTGAATAATGTTTTTTGAAATTCAAAAAAAGGATTTTTAATTTTAATAAAAAGGAATTAATATAAAATATGCCAAAACATTGATAAGGTGTGTAAAACACGTACCAAAACATACCTATTAATATCTCAGAATGCACCAACTAATAAGGAGTTGACTTCATACCAAAAGCTATAGTCCCTTGGTGAGGCAAGGACTAATAAGCTAACTAATCATATTGATATCAACAATAGCAATAGTAAAATTTTGAAATTTTGTATTTTAGCTTATATCTACTAAAAGTGAATTTATCATTGTGAGTGTGTGTCACAAAGGAATACCATATGGTGATTACTAAACATATTATTTGAATCTCAATCATTTATTAGTAAATATTATGTTTCCAAGACCATCACTTTTTCATGACCATGGTACTGGGAATCATTTTTCAAGAGGACATTGCACTCGAACCGCGTTTCTCGGAGCAACCACAAGCTAGGGTTTGGACAGTTGCGGCCATTGCAGAGATCAACATGAGCACCAGCGGAGAGGGTAAGGGGACCCCCTCATACAAACATATAGTGGTAGATAGAGGGAAAGGGCCAAGGGGCAGAGTATTCAAGGCACCAATGACAGGCACCTTGGGATCAGACCCTGGAATAGGTCAGGAAAGAAACAAGGGGAAAAGTGAATGCAGGGAAGAGGAAGCAAGAGAAGCTCAGAACAAGTTGCAAGGCACAATGAATACCAACCGGAACGAAGGGCGTAACCCATGCAAGCTAAAATAAGAATTCATACCCAATGTGGTATTGGAGGATCCGCAGATGCAACTCTACAAAGATCAGATGAAGGCGCATGCACTAATTTGCAAATTTATGGGATTATGGCCCACAGAAAAAGCGTTGCGCAATTGGATCAAATATCACTGGAAGCCAAATGGGGAAGTGGAGCTCCACTTGGGCTTGAAAGGTTTCTTCACAGTGGTATTCATAAACCTGGAGGACAGAGACAGATTATTTGAAGGAGGGCCATACTTCCATGCATCAACAAGACTGTACATGTAGCCATGGAAGGATAATTTCTCCCCAGAAAAAGATACCTTCAAAAAGGTATCGGTCTGGTTGAGACTCTACTCCCTACCCTTAGACTACTAGCTACCCTCCACTTTCGAAGTGATAGGGAATAAATTGGGGAAATATATAAAGACCATAGAAGCAACCCTGAAAGGGAGATACACATCCTACGCAAGAATATGCATAGAGATGGATGTGTCGGGAGCACTCCCAGAATGGATATGCCTCGAATTTAGGGATGAAGAATGGATCCAAAACATCGATTATGAACAAATCCCCTTTTGATGCAGAAGATGCCATGAACATGGACACATGATCAGGGAATTCCCTCTTAATAAAAAGAAAGAAACGAAAAATTCCAAATCACAACAGGATGAGGATGGATTTGTTAAACCAAACCCCAGAAGTAGAGCCAACAAAAGGTAGAGCAAAGACCAGGCAGGAAATAAACCATAAGTATGATTGAGTCCAGAAGGAATGGATAAAACCAATCAAGGGGCAGAGGCCAATAAGGATACGATAACAACTCAAGAACTCCGAGAACAAACACCAAACGAGCCCACCAACTGACCTAACAACCAGAAGGAATAACGAAGCTGCGCAACTCTGATGGAAGGAGAAATAAGAGATCAAAACACCCCCATGAAAGACACAAAGGGAGAGGTGTAAATGACATCGAGCGAAGCAGGCACAGAAGATCTGGAACTCATAGATCTGGTGGAAAGGGAAGGGATAGACCTCAAGAACATACTGGAGCAATGGAAAAGACAAGGAGTGGACAATGTACCAACAGAGAAACTAGACCGCATCCAGTACCTGTTCCTCCTAAGGGAAGAAGCCAAAGCTAGAGTGAAAAATCCAACACACGGGGAGATTAGACACCTAGGAATAAAATTTGATGAGGTACAACCACAACTCTCACCCAAATAGACGTGAAGGAAAAAAAGTAGGAAATCCAACAGTGTAGCCCTGCAGAAGATTGGAGCGCTACTGATAAACTCAGGTAAGATAAAAAAAATCTTCCCCAACTCCCCCCCACATGTTTAAAATGAAGGTTATAACATGGAATATAAGAGGCCTAAACATCCCAAGAAAACAACGAATCTTTAGGAATAGATTAAAACAAGAACAACCGGATCTCTATTTTATCCAGGAGACCAAGTGTAATATAGAAAAAATGGAAACAATCAGTCAACAACAATGGCGCAAGTACAAGATGGTGGCCATTAGAGGCCAACAAATGGTAGGAGGCATCCTCACCCTGTGGAACCCACAAGTACTAAGCCTAATAGCAGCTGAAGTGACAAGGCATACCATTACAGTTCGCATGAAAATCATTAGGAAGACAAAGGAGATTTTATGCACTAATGTGTATGGACCCCAGGTGCTAGAGGATAGGGGAGGAATGATAAGCGATCTAACAGACCTCAAAATCTGAGCCAACAACCTCCATTGGATCCTCGCTGGGGATTTCAACATCATCACGTCACTCGCAGAGAAAAAAGGAGGGACAAGAAGAATGGATAAAGATGCGGAGGAATTCTCAAAATTCATAGACATAGCGGAAATGGTATATATGAAAACCAAAAATGGCCATTTCACCTGGAATAATAAGTGAATGAGCCAACATCAGGTAGCAACAAGACTAGACAAATTCCTAGTGTCAGAGTCAACCATTATGAAAGGGATAACCTTATACTGCAACATCCTTCCATGGGGGGGATCTGATCATTGGCCAGTGCAACTAGAAGCAGGCTTCCAGACCACACCAATGAACAGAACTTTCAGATTCGAAATTTTTTGGATGGAACACTCGACTTTCAAGGAAAATATCAAGCAGTGGTGGAGTGAAGAGAAACCAAAGAAAGGGAAAAGGATGTTAAAACTATAAAAGAAACTAAAATATATCAAATATAGGCTCAAGAAGTGGAACAAGGACACCTTTGGGAATATAAACCAAGTGAAGAAAAACATAGAAGAAAAAATGAAAAAACTCTAGGAAACCCTCATTTTGGAGGGCTACAATGAGAAAAGGAAAAAATAGGAGATCCAGATGACCCAGGAATGGGATGAAAGGTGCCAACAAGAAGAAAATCTCTGGTGACAAAAGTCTCAGATCATATGGCTAAAGGAAGGGGAAAGGAACTAATCTGGATTATTTTCGGCACGAAATGAGAGCGGAGATATAACGAAGGAATGCACAAAGATATCATAGATATTCAATAATATAATAGAAATGTATCAGAGATGCAGCCATAAACATAGATATATAGTAATACATGATTTATATTAATGAAATAAATTTACAGAGACTGTAAAAATACAGAGTGAAAGACTCGCTAGAATGGTGGCAGCTTATCTCTGAGAAGATATGTGACGGCTACTCGCATTCACAAGAAGATGATTACAATGAGGCTCTGAAGGCCTTTTTAAAATAAACCGGAATTCCAAAAACCCTAGACATCCAAAAACCTAACCCTAGGAGATGAAGCGCCAAAAGTCATGTGGTCCCCGTTTGGGTAAGTGAGTACATCAACTTCCCACGGTCGTAACTTTTGCATACAATCTCCGTTTTAGGCGTGTGATAGCTCGTTGGAAAGGTATTGTCGAGGAGATTCATTTTGGGGGCTCAATGATTCCTTTGGCTATCATTGAGAACCTTTATATCGAAAAACCTTCATTTGATCCCTCAAAATGGTCCTGGAAGGTAAATCCTGCTAAAAATAGTAAATTGCCAGAAAATTGTTTTGAGCCAGTTGGAAAAGGTGGGCGGCCACCAATATCCACCTGGATAAGGAACACCAAGTTCTTTCATAGAACAACCATGTCCATAAGAGCCCATAACAAAATCTTGAAGATAAGGGACCCGAATGGAATAGAAAGAGAGTCCCATAAGGACATCGAAACAACTCTAGTAAACCACTTCCATGGGATATCCCAAGAACATAATTAGGATAGAACAGAGGCCATGCAAAAGGTGACCCAACACATCCCTCTCCTGGTAACAGAAAAAAAAATAAAAAAATTGATCAAGCCCATTGCAGAGGAAGAAATAGACCAAGCACTCCAGGAAATGCCCAATGGAAAAGCTCTAGGCCCAGATGGGTTCACAGTGGATTTTTTCAAAGCTTGCTGGGAATTTGTCAAACAAGATGTCTACAAGGTAGTAGAAGACTCTAGAAGGTCAGCCTCCATCCTGAAAGCACTAAATGCTACTTTTATAACACTCATCCCCAAAGAAAATGAAGCCAAAACTCTCGATCGTCACAGACCAATAGCGTTGTGCAATGTGGTGTATAAGATAATTTCCAAGGTTATACCCAACAGAATGAAACCAATACTACTCACACTGGTGTCACAAGAGAAAGAGGGCTTCGTAGAAGGAAGGCAAATAATGGACAATATTATCCAAGCCCATGAATTGATCCACACCCTGAAGCTTCAGAAAAGAGGGTGAATGATAATACAATTGGACCTAGCGAAAGCCTACAACAAAATCAGCTGGCACTGTATGGTCAAAACCCTAGAAGCCTTCGGCTTCACCCAACACTGGATCTGATAGATACCCAAACTAGTATCCACAACAAGCTTATCGCTACTAGTAAACAGAGCCCCTACCAAACCTTACTGGCCCACGAGAGTCATCAGACAGAGAGACCCATTGTCCCCCTTCTTATTCATATTAATGATGGAAGGACTCAGTCGAAGCATAAAAAGTGCAATCACAATAGGGGAAATAAAAGGTATCAAACCTTATGAAAATTGTCCAACTTCCACACACCAACAGTTTGTGGATGATACCTTACTTCATGGCATGCCCATAGTCAATGAAGTGGAAGCCTACAAACGAATATTAGATGAGTTTGGGGAAGCCTCGAGGGCTGAGATAAACCAATCTAAATCATTGATCTTCTTCTTTAACACCAACTTAGCTATCCAAAGAAATTTAGCCAACATCCTGGGCTTTGAACGCAAAACCCTCCCAACCAAGTACTTAGGCATCCCCTTGACAGACAAAGCCTACAAGATGTCAATGTGGGAAGGAATAGTCAACAAGATTCAAGACTAGGTAAACAATTGGACTTTCAGATCCGTCAACCTGGCAAGAAGACTTATCCTAACCAAGTTGGTTCTGCAAGCTATCCCAACATTTATGATGTCAGTTTTCCCAGCCCCCAATGGAATTTTACAAAAAATAAGAACCATACAAAGGTAATTCTTGTGGTGCTGAGCAGAAACAAGGAAAAAATGGGCACTAGTGGCTTGGGAGAAGGTGTGTAAGCCAAAGAGAAAGGGAGGCCTTGGGCTACACGACCTGCAAGTAGCCGACGACGCCTATGGGGTAAAGATTTGGTGGAGATGGGTCGAAACGACCACACCATGGGTTAACCTATGGAAGGAAAAGTACGCCCTGAATATTAGTAACTAGGAAAAAATCCGCTTCAGAGGCACCAAGGAGGGTTCAACCATATGGAACTTAGCTTGGCACAACAAGACCTGGATCCAGACATACAACTTTTGGGAAATGAGGAATGGCAAAACCACCAGATTCTGGGAGGACGCCTGGCAACAGGAACCCAAAATGGAACAATTGGGCCAGGAGGAACTCCAACAAGAGATGATGGTGCAAGGAAAAACCCGAGTTTACCATTACTGGAAACAAGAAGTAGAGCGCAACAAATGGAGAATCTGGAACACTCTCACCCTAAAGACTAGAGACCAGACCGCAACAACAGTTAAAGAAGTGGAGGAGGAATTGGGGAGAAGGAAAATTGCAGTCATGGATGGAAATGACCAGTTGAGATGGGGGCACAAAGAAGGAGGGGAATTCAATCTTAAAGAAGTACACCACTACATAACAAACCAGGATCAAAAAGTTGCAGAGTATCATTGGGACAAGCTCTGGAATAGACCCCAATGGCCAAAAATAAAAATATTCCAGTGGCTAATACTATACAACTGAATCCTAACTTGGGAGAACCTAAAGAAGAGAGGTTTCATAAGCCCTTCAAGATGCCACCTATGTGAAGAAAAGGAGGAAACAACGAACCATCTCTTGGATGAATGTTCTTACACAACAGAATTATGGGACAGGGCGGTAGACATTTTGCGTCAGTCTAATAGGATCAGAGGAAATATTTCCGCAACTATAAACACCTGGGAGGAAAACTACAACGACAATGAAGAGGTGAGTATTTGTTGGACCCTCACCCCCAGCATGATCATTTGGGCAATTTGGAAGGAAATGAACCAATGCATCTTCAGGAACCAAAGATGGACAGTTGGAAAGATCAAGGAAATAGTAATATCCATGACAAGGGAAATGGTACAGAGCCGCAACCTCCTAATAGGAGGAGCGCAACACACTGAATGGGATCTCATAATTCTAGAGGCTTTCCAAGTGAAAGGAAGACACAACCCCAATCAGGTGAGACAGGTGCCGCAACTAAGTTTAGGTGAGCGCAACTGGAAACCGCCACTAGAGGGCTCCCTCAAGCTAAATTTTGACGGGGCGTCGAAGGGAAACCCAGGATGAACCAGTATGGGGGGAGTGATCAGGGGCAGTCAAGGAAAAATTATTCGACTGTACATAGGAAGTTTGGGAAATTCAACAAACAACATTGCAGAATTTGGAGCATTGGAGATAGGTCTGGAGATACTACACAAGGAAGGAATGGGAAATGTAATAGTGGAAGGCGACTCCATGATAATCACCAACACAGTAAGGAAAATCCAAAATGGCACCAAAGTGGGAAAAATAAAGAGGCACTGGTGCTTGGCGTACTATCTGCAGAAGATTCAGGAGCATTTGTAGACAGGGATCACAGTGGAGTTGCGTTGGGTCTGTTGGTCAACAAATGGACTCACAGATAGAATTGCTAATGAAGGGGTCGACAGGGAAGGATCATAATTGGATGCCACATGGATTAACATCCCAAGTGGCCAGTTTCACATAGACTGTACCCAACTAGCGGCAAAGGACTATGATGGCAGCCGAAGTACGGGCGACCACATTGAGGCTGGAGACACAGAATTAAACGAAGGGAAAGTAGGATCTAGGCCGAATCCGTTAGGCCACCTTTTAAACATGACTTACAATGCAGATCATAGTCACACCACAAGAAGGGGTACGATACCAAGGTCCTGTCAATAGAAGGAAGTACAAGGGTTGGCTGTGGGAGAATGGAAAGGGTAAGCCATAGACGACAAAGGACAAAGACCAAAGGGATAGCCTAAGAGCAAGTATGGGTACACCTCATCTATACCTAGATCCCGAGGGAGGAAATGATTGGAGGACATCATGTAAGGAAAAATATTGGCGTTGGAACACCGATAGAGCTCCCAAGTGCACACACTCAGAAATAGAGATAAAGGACCAAAAGATACGCCTTTACGAGAGACAAATGATTACCTGGAGAAGACCACCTTCGGGGAAACTCTATAAAAGAAGAAGCATTAGGGATAGCAATAGACTAACTAGCAACAATTCCAGAGACCAGGAAGGGGAGAGTAGTAGCAGAGAAAGAAAGTTTGACAGAACCACGACGTACAAGAAAATATGGTAAGAACAAAGATCACCCAGAGTAAGAGGGGACCCCAGGGGGAGGAACTCCCAATAAGCACCCAGAAGATCACTAGGATGGAATAGGTGACCAGAGAGGCCAGAGGCACCTTCCTCGAGTAGGCAGATACAAAGGGTAAAGCAATCATCCACAGATTGGAGCGGGAAGTCAACACCAAGCGCCAGGGCAAAGCTTAGGTGGAACTCATCCAAGAAGCAGACAGGTTAAGGGACCTAAGGGCCACACAACCCAGGAAAACCCTCTACCAAAAAACGGTGGAGGAATCATGGTGTAAAAAAATGCTAATATGCAAGCTGAGAGCAGAAAAGAACGAGACCAACAGGGTGGCAAACCGAGGCCGCAAGAAGGAAATCATAGAAATCTTGAGTTGCCTCAGTGACTTGGAGGCCATTGTAAGAGGCATAGTAGAGAACCAGAGGAATCAAGGAGAAAAAACAAATTGACTGGCTGGTCAATTCCAACTCTACCTTCGTTATGTCCATCACATGGACATCACTCTAGTAGACTGACACAGAACGCCAGCCACCATCAGAAGGACGCGCACGGTGGAGCAGGAAAAGGAAAATGAGGTAAGGAAGGAGATGAAAGCCACCCAATCTGCGTGGACTAGTGCAACACCAAATCAAGTTATTTTTCTTATCAGTATAGGAACAACTCATGTTATATGCTCTCGCTTTTATGTATTTCTGATGGCATATTTTTTATTTTTTTCAAACGAACTTATGGAGACTGGGTCGGTTTCCCCGAGTGGTGGCCCAACCATCCTTTCACTAAAGTAGATAGTGTAGCTTGGGGACCCCTGATCTGGTTTCCTTTTGGAAAATCAGGGGACACCCCTCATCCTTTTTTTGTACAATATTTTACTCAGTAATATAGAATCTCAACTCACTTACAAAAAAAAAGATCATCACTTTTTCATGTGAATGGGGAAATTCAGTCTTGAGAATACGAGTTCTTCTAGTTGAGGCAAACTCGGGATTCATGAGCTTGTTTTTCTTAGTAAGATAATTATTTGTTTATTGGTCTTGATTATTTATTCCGTTAGGTAAATATTTTTATTTCTGAGTTTGATTTTTGGTTTGATTCATGACTGCCATGAATGTTCAGTTCAGTTACTATGATCCATATGAAATTTTTTTGAAGAAACAATGGGGTCTTTCTCTCTACAAAACCCCTCTCTTGTTTAATGGTTATTGAATCTCAATAAATTTTGATTGATACATATTGCTTTGATTTTATTTTCCTCCATTTGTTATTATTTGAAAATTATAACTATATTGCTCATTCCAATTTGGGTCTGGTTCATAGAAAATTTTAGTGGCTATATATAATCCATGGGATATTTTTCCATGTTTTTTCCCCAAAAAAGAATCACTAATTTCCATTTTTTCTAAAAATGATTCGCCCAAAGTTTACAAAATAATTTTTTTTTACTTGAAAATAGCCCAAATTTTATAGAAACTATATAAAATCCTTACAAATTTGAATATTTTTACAAAAATATCGCAAACATTTATAGTTTGCATATTAAAAACTAGTAAGATTTGCCAAGGTTTCTACATTTTGAGACAAATTTCCATCCTTAAAATTATCCCTAGTCTGACCCATTTATTTTCATCTATGTGCCCATTTATTGTCATCTATGTGCCTTTTAAGAGACTATGGCTATTGTTATTTCGTGTCTCTTTACTTGAGCACTATCACTGATTTTTAATTCTTTGGAACCCCATTGTTTTGAATTGTATTTCATGACTAGCTAGAAATGATACTCTTCATGAGCATGGATAGATGTATTTGTATTGATTTGAGCTCAGTTTGATGTTGAAATATCTCAAATGTATCAATCATTTTTGCTATCGTATGCATCTCTTTATGTTTGATGTTTTGAAAGAAATCCAATGTTTAAACAAATTTATTTACCTTACTAACTTGGCTTCTTTGTGTAGAGATATTTTCATAGATACCGTAGCCATTTTAATTATTTCCACCTTTCAAACCAACCACTATAGTCCATTAAGAATGAATTGGTAAAGAGAAAATTAAATTGTAAAAAGAGAAAAAGAAAAAAGAAAAAGAAATGTCAACTAAAAAATAAAAATAAGAACACAACACACAATAACTAAAAATTAAATTAATGGAAAACATAAAATACCACAACGACAATAAAATCATGAAAGAACAAAAAAACTGTTAGAAATATTGCTTACAATAGTAGAGTTCGTTTGGGTTGTTGCAAGGATAATTTTAAGGATGAAAATTTATATTAAAATGTAGAAACATGGGCTAATCTTACTAGTCCTTAATATGCAAAATGTAAAATGTAAAATGTTTGCCGATAGTTTTGTAAAAATATTCAAATTTCTAAGGATTTAATATAGATTCTATCAAATATTGGCTCTTTTTAAGGTAAAATAATTTTATCCTATGGAATTAGGGAAAATTGATTTTAGAAAAAACAGAAATCAATGAAACATTTTTTGGGAAAAACCATGGAATTAAATTAGCCCATTTGAGAAATTTATCCACTAAAATCATCTATGGTTTGTTGGAGGTTATTGAGATATTCTCTCAACAACAATCCTTAAAATTATAAGAAGTTAGATCTGAGAACTATCTCGTTAATGTATTTATATTGAGCATTATGTAATGAAAAATAGTGTGAAGTTATGTGTGTAATTGTGTGTTTTCTCTCCCAAAATTTATCATGGCATCGGAGCTCAGTCTAGCTTAACTCCTTCACTAGAGGGCCAGGAAGATGGAATAGAGAGTGAATTTATGCAATTAGCTGTGTGTTGAGTTGTTAGTGTGCTATATTTATTTTGTGTACTTTTCTGAGTGGATCATTTCCCATTGCATGTGGTTCGAAGATTTATGTAGAGAAAGAGGAAAACCACCAGATCCAGATCTAGAGATCTATGTAGCTTGGCTCCTAAAAGTGAACACTTCATTATAATTGAAGCCAGTGATCACATTGCAGAATCCGATCACTTCCTCAAAACATGTGCTTGTGTGGTTGAGTTTGTTGGAGGACCTGTCAGCGTGGAGGAGTCATCACAAACAAAAGGAACCATTGTTGGTTTTATGTGAGAGGAAGTTGACATATACAAAGAGGTAAGCATAGATTCTGCTATTTAGGGCTTCAATAAGATTGATTCCTCATCTCGCATCATGCAATATCCACCGGATCCACATCCCCGACCTTTATGCTAGCGAAGATGGAAGAGATAGATGCGCTAGAGAAGAAGGTTGTACATCCCCGTGGGCCTACTATTTATCTGAGCGATTTGAGATGTTGTGTGTTGAGGAGGCTAGGAGATATCATTGAGTGTTTGTTGCATCAGGAAGAAGACTGCAGTGCTTTCAGGACTGCATTATCATTTGTTCACAAATCTATTTGCTGATAGCTATCAAATTTCGTAGATTGCATTGTTTATTTATTGAGTGGTGTACAAATATGTGGTGAAAGTGTGTTATGTTTTGTATATTTATTATTTTTTGATTGTGTTTTTGTTAAGAACCTGAATAGATCTACAAATATAATCACCACAAATAGTGAATACACAATAGGTTCGCAAGGCAATATAGAAGAAACCACACTTTATTATTACCAAACCCTTGAGGTAGGACAACACCATATAATGGATCCTATTATGGAAGGGATCCTCTCATCTTCACTTGCCTCTTCGAGGGGGCATCCTCCTATTGAGCTACCGCTCCAAATACAATATTTCTCTTCATATCCCATTACATTGATTGAACCTCTTTATATAGTGCTACCATTACCTAAGAACATTCTAGAGGAGAAATCTTCTAGAAGTAGAACCTTCTAAGAAGTCCTCTTACATTTATTATATCTAACTACCCATTTATTATATCTAACTACCATAGTGGGCTTTATTTAATAATATAGTGGGCCTAGTCCACCTTACATTGAATGACCTCCACTATTATCACTATGGGCCCTCTGGGCCCCCACTACTACCTCTGTATCTACCTAACATTCTGTTGGAGTCGGAAGTCACTCCTGGATTACTTGCAGGAGCAGAGCCCGACGCCCATCAGTTTTAATGTCACGGTTTGTTTAAAAGGGGTGATCAAATGGAGGAAAACTCAGAACGATATCGTCCCACCTCAGAAACTAGGCCAGGCATGCATGGATGAATGAGGTCTTGATAAACTTCAAACAGTGAGTCGTAGTAAAGCGTGAGTAGGGGGAAGACTTGCATTAGAAGAGTGCGAAGGTCTATCACAAACATCCAGTTTTTAACAGACTGGAGAAGAAAGAATTCAAACGCAAAATCCTTTTACATCCAAACACAGAAGACCAGAGGGCACAACAATGTCACAACAAATCCTTTATCATAACAAGATTGTTCAATCCACACGAATCCTTCGACTGTGGACTCTCTGGCATGAGATGAAATATAGACGAAAAAAGAAAACTGTTTGTCATAAACCAAGAAGTCTCAAACACAGAGGCATAACCAGGAAACCAGAATATTTGCTGTAACTTTACAGTCGGGAGCTTAGCTCTACCATCGATAGATACAAAAATGGCGAAAACGCCTACATATACTCAGAACAATCAACAGCAGTGAAACCAAGACAATGCATTGAAAGATTTGCGTCTGCATGGCTTCTGACAGTCAACCTCTGAAGGGTCGTGCAACTTAAGTCAGACACAATCTAATTCTTTGTCAGTTCAAACGGCGAATCGACGTGCCTTTAATTCATGGTCGTGCTTTCCCATTATGGCAGAGGCGATATCTAACCACCACCAACCGCTTCAATAACTGCTTCACCAAGATCAAGGATAACCCGACCAACTCGGAACCTTCAGGACGTGGAGGACCTCATCCTCCACCACTTGTAATAACTGACTGGCTCAAAGGATATGCGTGGGGAGCCAGCACGGAAGGTGGGGGGTATGGGGATGGAGTGATGGGGCTGAAACTGCGAGGACGCGAAAGAAGTGGCGAGGCGTGAGAAGGGTTTCAGGGGAGACACATGGCAAAAGATGATAAGCGGAGGAGGCAAAGAAGTAGATGTCATGGACACCTTTTAGTGGGAGGCTGACGTGGAGGGAAGGAGACACGGGGTAGGTGATATGTGGATGATGAGAAGGAAGGAAGGACCATGTGGACCGAAGAGGGGAGGTGGATGGATGACATGCGGCAACGGGAAAAAGGTGAAAAAGGAGGATGTCATGATGGGAGAAGGGCCCACGCCGGTTAAACCCAGAGTCGCTGAGAAGGGCGAGGTTGTCCAAGC
>SNQJ01S0009986.1:19890-36022 GCA_010110895.2 Picea sitchensis | reverse complement strand
AGGAGACATTTTCATTTTGAATCATCTTGTACTTGAACATTTAAGTGGGGTAAAAGGAGGTTGCCCCCTCGAAGAGGCTTATTATTTGAAATTATCTCTTTTTCAAGGATTTGAGTACTTTTTCAGAGGTTTTTCTATGCTATATTGATGTTTGGTTCCTAACAGTAACTGTTATCAATGTAACCCACGTATTCTTCAAAATAAGTCAAGATTGAGCTTGCCTTAGGGATACCTTTCTATTATGATTGTTCAGTCTTATTCACTCACTTCTGAAGGTGTCCCATCTTCTCAAAACTTGAGCTCTGAAATTCCATCTTTCCAACATTGTCTTCCTTTCTAGCCTCATCTGTTCTTCTAGTCATACTATATGAAACACTCATGGATTTTCTTCTTGTGTTCCAACAATCCCTGGATTTGTGACCAAATCCACTAGAGTTGTAGCATCTCATGGTGTGACAATGAGAAGCAATGTGTCCCACTTGATTATGTCTCCAACACCTTAGGGTGTTATGAAACCTTCCATTATCTTTCCTTGCATAATGTCTGCAATCCAAATCTTTGTGACCATATTCATTACATGAATAATAGTGACCATGAAAAATATTTTCATACCTTTGCTTTGGTGTCCATATTGAAGGTGTCTCTCTTCTTAATTTTCTTTGAGGTGTAAATATGGATTCTTGATGTCTTCCTTTCTTTGTTCTTTTGAAAGTTTCCTTGATTTGTGTAAATGGTTGACTTGCAACATTATTTCCATCTTTTGAGAATGAGGGACTAACTTAATGCTTCTTTGAGGTGTTTGCTTCAAAATGTGTAGCTTCTTTGTTCTATCCAAGACCTTATTTATCATTTGGTGATCTTTGACTATCCAAGATTTCATTCAATATTGTTGAGCTATTCAAGAATTTGTTTGACTTCTCTACTTTATTTCTAAGATCAACAACTTCATCTTCCAACTTATGACATGACTCTTCCTTTTCATTTACTTGATTCTTTAATAGTTCCTCTACCCTTTTGGCTTCTTCAATTTGGGTCTTGAGATTGACATTAAATTCAAAAGTATTTCTAATCTCATCATCTACCTTCTTATTTTCTTCTATTTAATTCTTTAGTCTTTTGATCTCTTCTTGTTTTTATTATAATTGAGTCCTTTTACTTTCTTCTTGTTCTTTGAGAGATTTCTTTAGTGCCATGGTAAATCTTGAGTACTTTTATAGGACTTCATTGGTGTATTTTTCAATATACACAAAAGAAATTGAGTAATGTCCTATTTCATTGCTAACATCTTCTAACTCAGCTAAAACTTTAACTTTAAGTTCCAACAAATCTTCCTCCTCAACTATAGGATAACTGTCATCTGATTCTACACAAACTTCTTCTATGTTTTCTTCTTCACTTGTATAGAAACATTCAACATCATCACACTTAGAATTATTACAATCAGGATATTCTTTACATTTATTTTTCTTGATGGAATTTCCTTTAATGTCTTCCTTTTTTCCTTGGTATGTCTTCTCTAGCTTTAGCCATAGATCCTTGGTGGAAGTGCATTGTCCCATGATTTCTTTGACAAAACTTGAGAGTCCATTGAAAATGGTCTTGAGAGCTAATGCATCATTCTTCTTTTCTTCCTTTTGAGTTTCAAACTTTGACTTATTCTTCAAGGGAACTGATTCACCAATAGTTTCTTTCCAAACACCTCCTCCTTTTGCTTTCAAATACCCTTTTATTTCTATGCTCGAATCTCCATGCTGAATAATTTTTCTCATCAAGGATTGGAACTTCATCGTCCATTTGTGTGTCCATGGATCTCCTCTAAGTTTTTTAAGGCTTCTAGTGAAGGCTTTCTTTTATACCAATTGTTGGACACACCAATCACACTGAGAGGGCTGGGGGGGGGTGAATCAGTGTAGCGATATTTTTCACTTTCATTCACAAAAAATCCTTAGTTAGCAATCACAATTTACTCATCACTTATTACTATCAATTTATAACTAGTTGTATGTAAACATATACCAGTAACATAGATCATCAATAAGACATCACCACAAAGAACACAAGGAACACAAGATGTATGTACATTTTTTCTTTTATTATGGACTACAATCCTTGGTGTTTTATCAACAACGACAGGATAAAGTATCAACTCCACAAGAGAACCAGCAATGCAATGCAAGACTTAGCTTACACAACTCAAAACCAACTGAGAAGAGGATTCAATCCTCAACAGATACCAATCTGTTAACATGTACATGACCTGTTAGTAGTGCAACACGAGTATGTGTGTGCCCTACCAATAGTGCATCCCACGTATGTATGTGTCCTATCTGTACTGCAACCTACGTATGCCTCCTGAAGAGATAGCATTTTATCTCTCCTTGAAAACTTGGATCCTCTGCAGCCTCTATCACATCCACTTCTGCCTTTCACTGTCCAATCTGCACCATAACCAATCACAACAAATCTATGTTTCCCAACAAATTACTCATGCTCATCAATCATACAATATGAATGTTACTCAATCATGTATAAGTAACCAATATACTATGGAAACCATATCAGTACTGAAACATAAGAATGTTTCTCACTCACTCAATCAACCAACAAAACCCATATCACAACTTCCATACCAAGAATGCCTTAAGTACTCACCATGCAATAAAAAAAAGTATCCATCAAGACAACCATGTAACCATACCAAAAATTCTATGGCATATCTGAGCCCATAGAATGTCGATCTGGAATTTGCTTCATACTTCTGGAAACTAGCACCAACTCTCACTCAAGTCTCCATGACTCTTCCCAAATGTACACGCTCTGATCTCCTTTAGCTCGTGTGTGTACACGTCCTACTTCATTGCAGATGGCGTATGTACGTGCTCTGGCTCTTTGAAAACCACATACTCCTTCAGAAACTAGGGTTTCTGAACTTTTGAAACTTTCTCCGTCAAGATCTCAGACTTACAGAAACTTGGATGCGTCCATGAGTACCTACAATGAATCTTTTACCCACAATAGATCTTCAATTTTCTCAAGAGATTCATAGACAAGAGACCCTTTCTCTCTTATTTATACACTCCAAGTAGCTTCCTTTAGAAGCATCCACTTAGCCACGTTTTCCACATATCCACTTTGTCCACTTAGCCACTTTGTCTGCATAACCACTTGTTCACATAGCCACTTTTCCACTTAACCCATTTTCCTTATTTAAGGGTTAACCCACTTATAACCTCTTTCTATAATTAGTAAGTTCTCCATTAAATTTATTATTTAAATAATCCTCTTTGAATTATAGTACACTCGTCACTTCACTTCGTTATTTAAATAATTTCTTCTTTGCAAACACTTTGACTACCTTGACCTTTTGTGGCTTCTAGAAAACACATGAGAGTCCTCCAACTTCACAAGGCTATAACTCTCTAACCGTGAGGAGTTGGCTATAACTCTCTAACCGTGAGGAGTTATGTGACGTTCCACATACCACCGGAAATGGAATGACAAGCAATATCCATCTAAGATAGCTTCACTGACAAATTCACTGATATTTATCTAATTATTCCATAATTAAGCTTGGGTTCTCTAACCATACTTCTAGGATAACTCAACCACAAAGTGTCTTCCCTTGAGGGCTTTCACCATAAGGGGACCACTTTGGAGTTCATCCATTTGTACTTCCTATCAACCATGACAAGAAAATAATGAGTCATCTTTACATGAATCCAATTGAAATAACTCACGACAACACATCACTATGACATTGTCCCTTTGTCATTGATTCCATGCATGACCACATGATCCAACGATCAAGACATTAATGCATCAATCCATGTGTGTTTTATATATCAATGTCAACACATTGATCCATCTTCATCTATGCATCAATCCATCTTTGCATCATATATCAATGAAAACACATTGATACATCTTCATCTATGCATCATATATCAATGGCAACACATTGATCCATCTTCATCTATGCGTGACATCATATAACTATGACTCCAGTTGACATCAATCCATTGACAACAATGACAATACATGATCCATTAATCACTACATCAATATATTATGACAAGACATTGTTCCTTTGATATCAATCCTTTGACATCAATGACAACGTGATCCAACATATATATCCTTTAAAAAAACAAAAATTATTAATAATAATATGATAGGTTGTATAAAAGAAGAAATTTTATATAAACAATAGATACTTAAAATTAAAATTTAATAATAGATTACAATATAAATTAAAAGATAGAGAAGAAAGGTAAAAAACATAAAATAAAAAATAACTAAAAGTTAAAAAAAATAAAATAATATGTTAAGTTATATATTAGAAAATAAAAGATTAATAATAATAAGTCACGTTATAAATCAAAAATAAAAAGAAAAAAGTTAAAACATAAAAGAAAAATAACTAAAAGGTTAAGCTATATATTGAAACTAGCATAGCAGCAAAGTGGCTGGTGTTGCTATCAATGAAAAATATTCTATATAATCAAAAATAAAAAGAAAAAAGTTAAAACATAAAAGAAAAATAACTAAAAGGTTAAGCTATATATTGAAACTAGCATAGCAGCAAAGTGGCTGGTGTTGCTATCAATGAAAAATATTCTATATGTGTATCATATCAATGAAAAATATTCTATCTATGTTTATCTAAATTAGTGTGCATTTTAATAGTGATATTAGTTATGAAAAGTATTCTATGTTTATCTAAATTCGTTTGCATTTTAATAGTGGTATTACAGTTATGGTAGTGCTCCATGGAAATTATTCCCATGTGCAGATTCCCTAAGGGTTGTTTCTACTCCTCTGGGAATTTTCATTCTCATACAGAAACAACCTTCTGTTCGTTGACTGCCATCATCTTACTGCAAGTCTGTCTAGGGAACACATTTTAGTCTCATATCTGAGGTATTACATTCCCTCTTCCTTCCTGAGTGTTACTTACGCCCATCTGCGTTAATATGTGCCCCTATGCATGCATAACAGTTCATAGGTCTATCTATCCTCATGTTCACGCCTCTATTTACTTGAATATTCACCTACATATGTACCCAACTTGAATAGGTGAAATTTTGTGTAGAAGCACAAACTACGTCTATAGTATCTTCCCACTTCAGAAAATGCTCTTTTTTTCTCAAGGTGTCCCTCTTCGTGTGACTTTCTCTGCGTATTTTCTCACCTCGATCGAAATTTATTGCTCAATATCGTTTCCATTTCTAAACTCATTTCTTTTCGGAGTTCAAATCATCTTATTTGTTTCCCAGGTTAGTAATGTGCTCAGGGGGGTTATCAAAGCTTTTGGTAATGGAAGAATCTGTGCGCCTGATTGAAAAACAATCACTATCAACCTTATTGATGAAGAGTTCGTCTATGCATATCTTATGTGTTCCAACGCTCCACTAAACAACATTCGATATAGAGGCCAAATCACTGTTTTATCTAGCTGAATGACTAGAACCCATCTTTAAGGCATATACAATTGTAAATTTCAACTCTTGGATCTATCTGTGTGCGACCCTTTGTTAGGGTTAATCTTGACTCGAGAATGAGTCAAAGTGGTTTAGGTCTCAACACATAGTTTCGGACACATGGTATTGATGGCTGGTAATTTTGTATACGGAATAATGCATGTGAAGAACCTTTTATAAAGCTTATAAAACTCTATTGTAAAGTGGCCTGAAAGTAACCTGTGGCTAGGTCACTTGGCCCGGCTTGGCCAGTTTATGTCAAGGTTAATAATAGATATATTATTAGGTTCGTTTTTCCCTACAAGGGTTATCCAAGATAATTATGTGTTTAAGTTTATGTGTCTAAATTAAATTTTTCTCTAGCAAATTTATTTTATTCTGCTGGTTTAACTGCTCGTCTAAAAACCTAAAAATTGGTATCAGAGCCATGGTTGTGGTGTATTTATAGACTATATTTCCCATCTGGTAGGGATGAGGCAGGCCTCCATTGGGTAACGTTGATATCTGTGTTTTGGGTAATGGCAATGGAAACGACGAAGGCCAGTTTGAAAAATCTTGGGTTCGTGAAGGATCTCGAGTAACAAAAATTGGATCTCAAGGGGTATAAATCTGATGGAAAGCACAATCGATCGACATCGGGGATGTGGTGTGATGGAAAAGTTGTGAGGTCGGGTGCATGGGCGGAAGAGGTTGAGAAGTGTGAAAGATGAGCATATTTCAACAAGAGAACAAACCACCATCAAAGTGAGACTGTGAGGTACTTCCATCTTTCAAGAAATTGTTTCAAAAGACATGTGAAGACTGTGTGGTGTTTCACGCTCGCGAGAAATCACTGTCAAAAAATCGTTGATTATGTCTTGGTCGCTACCAGTGTATCAAAATAATGGAATCGTTGTATAAAATTCTGGCAGACATGAAGGAATTCCTACCAAGACTACCAACGTGGAGAATACATGCAATCTATTATTCCTGGGAAAACATTGTGTGTAGTTTGTAGATCTGTCGAGGAACTATATGACAGAGAAGAAGAAAAGTGACTCAGGATGAGAGAGTAGATCTTATCGTTCCCTGATTTTCGTTGGTGGTTTGTTTGGTAATGGTTTACGACCAAATTATGATAGAGGTATATAGTGGTTTGAACTCAGAGGAAGAGTAAATTTGACAATGTTTTGTTCACCACTAGTGCAAGGATCTATGAGGATTAGTGCCTATGGAAATGACCCAGGGTGTTGGTCATGGTGTGTTGGCGCACGAGGAAAGAAACCATATGATATGGATTTGTCTATGACCAAGGGTTTTCGTGGGCTAAGAAGAACACAATGAAAACCAGTGAGGATGGACAAGATCCTTGAGGAGGTCTGCATGAAGTTGGAGGAAGTCGATGCCAAATCCTGGCTCGCACAAGTATAATCGTTATTACGACTACCTCGAATCTCCTCGAAACTGTAGATGACATTGGCCTCAATATATATTGAGTTTTTTGGTGCATGATGGCAAAGATATCCATGAACTATAGTAAGCAAGTGTGGATCATTTATTTCTAGAATCATATATGGTGGTGGTCGTGAGGACATCCCAAAGTGAGAGTAGGAAGGAAAGGTGAGAGGTGGAGGCCGAGTTGGGTCGAGGGGCCATGAAATTCACTACATGCTCTTATCAATCCTGTGAGGGATGCCCCAGATCTATCATATTGTTGAGGTGAATATGTGCAAGGAGTATGGATATGTTCGCCAAGAAAATGGAGGAGGGTTTTTCTCCTCGGTGTGTGGGGGAGCAGGGCCAAAGCAACAGGCAGTGCAAGAGTGATGTGAAATGAACATGGGCGAGAGAAGTTGCGGGAGTTGGAGCTTTCTCCAATCACATATTTTGGAATTATGAAGAGAGTGCTCAGAGAAAAGTGAGAGGATGTAGCAATTGATGGTGACACATGAAGAAAAAATATAAAAAAGGATTAAAGGATTTTAATGGAGCAAAAATTGAAATTGTTTGCATGTAAAAGGGGATATGGCTGTAAGACTTGGTAAGGCATGCTTACCCCTTATAACTCACTCATAAAGTAGCGAGGAGACCTATGTGATAGGGGATGCATGCATGCAGAATTCCCAAGTCAATTGTAAAGGGGGATTGATAGGGTTAACCTTGACTTGGAAATGAGTCAAAGTGGTTTAGGTTTCAACATATTGTTTCAGACACATGGTATTGATGGCCTATGGTTTTGTATGTCGAATAATGCATGTGAAGAATTCTTTATAAGGATTGTAATGCTACATTGTAAAGTGGCCTACAAGTAAGCGATGGCTAGCTCACTTGGCCCCACTTGGCCAGTTTAGGTCAAGGTTAATACTAAATCTATTATTAGGTTGATTTTTCCCTACAAAGGTTTTCTAAGATAATTATGTGTGTAAGGTTATGGTTGCTTGAGTGTAGTGAATTTTTTTTGGCAAATATATTTTTCTTGCAAATATATTTTATTTTGCTAGTTTAAAAACCTAACACCCTCACCCAAGAGAATAGAGTATAATAGCTTTGGTAGGTCCCAGGTTCGATACCCACTAGGGGAATAATTTCAAAATGAAATTCATGACTCGGGTTGGGCTCAAAGAGGCACACATGACAAGAATAAATCATAGAAGTAGTGTTGTAGTTTGTGTGTTCAAACCCCATTTGGGAAAAATACTATCAAGCTCATTTGTTGCAATTTCAATTGACATTGACTGGATGCCCATCCTGCACTCACTAAAATATTGTGTAACAAACAACAAATTTCTCATTTCATTTCATGTGCATCTAGAAATGCATGTCTAGTGTCCAATCCATCTCTGTCAAGAGGTATTGTAGTAAATATTTGAGTAGTTATCTTGGTAATTTAAAAAACATGATCCATGATGTGAATCAGAATCCTAAACACAGATCAACTTAGCCTCTTGAACATTCTTATTATCATTGATTTCTTCAAGGGAAAAAAAAATAATCCAAATCTTGGTTAGTTGAAGCCACTTGCGCTTGAACTATCTCTCATTGTTCCAACCACTTGAGAAGGGTGGCCCTTTTTTTTATATATGACACACACTACTTCCTTCAAAGTAGTCAGGTAGTATGCACTTGTTCATAATCCAATTAGTATTTTGTCTCAGGGTGACCAACCTCTATAGAAAACCAACGTTTTCTTAAGCTTGATGCATTTAGCATTTTTGTCGTGAAAAAAACAATCAAATAGCGTGGCCTTCCAATAGCCTAAGGAAGTAATACAATTGGATACTTGTGATGGTATAATCGTTATGAATCGATATCCAATGACAATGGGGTTGCAGCTGAGATTATCTTGAAGCTCAACTACCACTCTGCATTATTCAACAATCAACTATGTGGAATTGATGTATGTGGCAGTGAAAGCATTGATTTATATAGACTTGCAATGGTGGGTATTCCAATAATTATCGATCTCTTTGTTTGATCCGGATTTATAAATGGAAATAATTTAAATACAGATGTATAGAAAAAAAATACACATAGATACAATAAAACTTGAATTATATTAATAAATAGATTATGTTGAAACTGTAAAAATGTAGACTGAAACAAACTTGCTCGAATGGTGGCAACTTATCTCTGAGAAGAGATGTGACGACTACACTCATTCAAAAGAATATGAGTACAATGAGGCTCCAAAGGAATTTTTAACATAAAACATAAATAAGAAAACCATAAACATCCAAAACCATGGCCCTGGGAGATGAAACACCAAAAGGTTTGTGCGCCCCGATGGGGGTAGTTGATGCGTCAACTTCTCGAGGGCGTAACTTTTGCATACGATCTCCATTTGGGGTGTTTGATACACCGTTGCAAAGGTATAGCCAAGGAGTACACATTTTGTTTGGCTTAGCATCTTCCTTTTAGTATCTAATAATTGATGTTGAGCCCAAAAAACGTCATTGAGGGCCTCAAAATGACCCTGAAAGTTTGGGACCCAAAAAAATGTAAAACAATTTCCAAAATGGAAACTGTTCTTTGAGCCAGTGGAATAGGTAGGTGGCCACCGATATCCACCTAGATAAATCCTCCCCCATTAAAAAGAAATGGTTTCCATTGTGTTGAGTTCCCCCATCAAACGAGGAAACTTTTGTTGAACTTGGCCCCAAGTGAGCCACTTTCGTTGGTGCAGGAGCTGTCCTTCTCTGACAACTTGATAAAGTTGGATCCTCTGTTGGAGAGTTCCCTTAATCTGAGTATACTTGATCTGATCAATGGCTTCCTGTTCCATGTAGTCAAGGTTGAGATTTTTCAGTGTCATCTTCTTTGCAATCTCTGATGTGTCCAATAATGATGGGAAATATGGTTGAACAAAGTCCACATTGAACACTGGGTGCAGCCAAGGAAGGGGGGGATACTTCGCTCAAAATCATTTTCACCCATAGCCTTGGTGATGGTGTAAGGTCCATATCAAAGTGGAAGAAGCTTCTGATGGGGTCCTTTAAGGCATTCTTTCTACAAATGAAACCACACCTTGTCTCCCACCTAAAACTTGTGTGACATCAGGTGTTGATCATGGTGTTGTTTGTACTTAGCATTGGATTTATCTAAAATATCATGGACCTTTTTCCGGATGTGTTGAATCTGTTCAATAAAATTGGTGGCTTTTTTGGCCTCAGATTGAGCATGGGATGATTCTACCTGTGTGGATGTAAGGGGCAGCACAACATCAATGGGACCCAATGGTTGAAATCCCAACCCCACCTAAAAGGGACTGTGGTCAGTCGAGCTATGAAGGGATTTCTTGTAGCTATGTTGAACATAGGGGAGACTTTCCTCCCATGTGAGTGGATGTTTGGAGTTGTACATGCACAAGATATGCATGATAATTCTATTGACGACCTATGTTTGACCATCAGTTTGGGGGTGGAAGGCCATGGATTTGGTGAGCTTGGTGTCCAACAATGACTAGAGGCTGGACCAGAATGTGCTTAGGAACCTATTTTCTTGACCTGATGTGATCATTTGTGGTATCCCGAAGTGTACCCACACCCGTTTGAAGAAGACCTTGGTAGTGGCATTCACTATGATATTATTCTTGTAGGCTATTAGGATGGCCATCTTAGAAAACCGATCAACCACCACAAAAACAAAGTCATTTCCCTGCTTGGTTGAAGGAAGGCCCGACATGTAGTCCATCGATATGGATTCCCATGGCCTATAGGGAGTAGGTAGAGGGGTGTACATGCCTTGCTTCTTAGTGGCCAGTTTGGAAATGGCATAGGAAGTGCAGGACCTGATATACTTGTTGACGTCCTGGTGCAATTTTTGCCAATGGAAATTATTTTGTAGTACTTCCACAGTCTTTTCCATGCCAAATGTCCTACCATCTAACTGTGGTGAGCTTCCCAAATAAACTTTTCATGCTTGGTTGAAGGAACACAGAAATGGCCCAAATGGCATAAAAACCCGTCTTGAAGATGAAATTTAGTGACAGTCATGCCTCTTCAATATATCTGGTAAGTGGTAGCGAAGTCAGGATCACTCTTATAGAGTTGGGGCCACTCGAATGCCTCATGGCCATGGGAGTGGAGCACCATGGTTAAGGATGGAACTGGAGGTCGACTAAGGTAGTCAAGGACATGATTGGTGCTCCATGTATTATATTTGATGTTGAGATGGAATTGTTGTAAGTTTGTCAACCACTTTTGATGGCGATTGTTCTACAATTTTCCTTGTGTCTGCATGAATTGCAGAGGATTGTTATCAATGTGGATTAATGTCTCCTTCTCGAGAATGTAGTTCTTTCACTATTTATAGGATTGTACAATGGAATACATTTATTTTTTATAGGTGGGGTACTTACAAACGACATATGATAGTGTCTCAATATGATATGCCACTAGATGGCCGTGATGAGTGAGAACTTCACCCACGACATAGTCTGGGGCATCTATCTCAATCTAAAAAGATTGTTGTAGATCGGGTAAGGAGAGTATTGGAGCTGAGCACAAGTGATTTTTTGGATCATTGAACTCTTATTTTTATGAATTCCTCCACATGAACTTTTCCTTGCCACCACCCTTGGTCACTTGGATGAGGGCCCATGCAATATGGGAGAATCCCAACATGAACCTGTGATAAAATTTGGCAATTCCTAAGAAAATTCGAAGCTCGGTTAGTGTGGTCGGAGTTTTCCAGTCACAAATGAATTGGATCATGGTTGGATCCACATGCACAACATGCTCATCAACAATGTAGCCTAGATATTGGACCTTATTCATGCCGAAGGAGCATTTTTACAAGTTAGAATATAGCTTGTGTTGTCGTAGAGTGTGAAGGACCTACTGAATATGTTGCAAGTATTCTACCCAATTCTTGTTGAATATGAGCATATCGTCCAGATATACCACCACAAAATAATTGGTGAAAGGTCACAATATCTTGTTCATCAATCTCATGAAATTTGTTGGAGTATTTGTCAAACCAAAGGGCATGACTAGCGATTCGAAAATACCTTCTTTGGAATTGAAACCAGTCTTCCATACATCAGTATGTTCTATTGGGACCTGGTGGTAGCCATACTTCATGTCAATCTTACTGAAATACTTGTCTCCCTTGAGTTGGTCAAGAAGGTCATCAATTCGGGGAATTGGGTATTGGTTCCTGACTCTGATTTTTTTTAGGGCCCTGTAATCAATGCAGAGTCACCAAGTCCCATGTTTCTTCTACATGAGTACAATTGGGCTCCCGCATGGTGAGGATCTGGGTCAGATGTGTCTCTTTTGAAGCATCTCTTGGATATGTCGATTGATTTCCCCATTTTCCATCAGATATTAGTGATAGATTGGCCCATTGGGTAGAGGTGCACTGAGGGTTAGATCGATTGAATGCTTGACCTAACAGTGCAAAGGTACCATGGTGAGAGAGGAGAAGATGTCTTTCTATTCTTTCATGATCTTGTCCACCTCCTTATTCTATGTGGAGAGGACATGTGCAAAGGCCATGGATGTGTCTGCAACCTTCTATTCACTTTGAGAGAGAATCATGAAGAATACAAATTTATGGGTCTGGGAAATGACCTTCCTACATTTCTTAGCAGATATCAAATAAATGGCGGTAGGAAGAGATACCTCTAGTATCCTATACAATAGTCCACCCAAAGTAATAATAACACTGCAAGGTATAGACTCGTATACAACATGTTGTATCCACAAGTATGGTTGTCCTAAAAGAACATCACAAACTTAAAGGGGGGAAATATCACAGAATACTTCATCCTTCAAAGGCTTGATTCCATAGAGAAGATGGAATTGTTGGCTGACACAGAGATATCTTCCTTGGCAGAGCCACCCAATGGTGTAGGGTTGCGGGTGTGGTGTCATTGGCAGGTTCAACCACTTGACAACCTATGTTGAGATCTGGCTCTTTTGACTTCTTCTGTCAACAACAAAATGCAGCAAATCACCCTTCACCCATATTTCCGAGTGAAAAATTCATTCACCTTCCTCTGGTTCTTTAGGTTCACTTGGTTGGACCTTGGTGGTAGCAACAACAAAACTGGGTTTTGAATCAATGATTTTCTTCCTCTTGTCTATATTTGATTCAAATTCATAACTTGCCTCTCACTCTAAGGCTTCGATCTCAACCACCAATGACTGCTTTGAGAAAAATTCATCAGTGTTATGCCAGGGGATTTTATGGAATTCAGACCACTTCCCAGTGTATTTATTCATCTTCTCATTTCCCTCCTTTTTTGTAGCTTGGACTGGTTGTATTGAGGGGGTATATCCTTTGTGTGCCCTCTGTTTTATGGGTTGGGGCTGCCTTTCCCTTGCTTATTCTGTGAGAAATTTGTAGATCCAAAATCTCGCTTCTTCTGTTTAAATTTTTGCTTTATTTTGACAACATATCGATAAGCTACGCCCAGTGATGAGATTTCCAGAAACTCCATTTTTGTTTGGATGTATCTATGCAAACAAATGGGGTAATTGAGCACCAGATGTTATTCATAGTCTTTGATACCTAGCTTGGTGTGCAAGGTATGGAAGATATTTGTGAACTCGGGTACTTTCTGGTCCCTTTCTTGTTGTGGTGTGGTCCATTTCATCTATTGGTCATCGTATCTTCCAACAGGGTGGTGTTGTTCCTTAATAGCATCCCTGAAAGAATCCAAAGTGGATGTGACCAAAAATACTGCAGATTCCTCATTTTCCTTTTTATCACAATAAGTCTCCCACCAATCCTTGATATGGGGGATAGACTTAAGGAGAACAAAGGTAATGTTTTTCTATTGGAAAAACTATGGACCGAAAAATACCCTTCTAGCATATTCAACCATTTATTTACAACATCTTCATCTATCTGGCCTTCAAATAAGGGGATATAAAAATTGACTTGTACCTTGAAGGGGTAGGTGCCTCCAAAGTGGCTTCTTGATGAAGATCCATCACCTATTGGCAATAGTTGAAGGATCTGTGCAAAGTTATCCATCATCTCATTCATTTTTTGCATGAGGGATTCCTCAAGAAATAGTTTAAAAGGATCTCCTTCTCCATCATCTCTCTTTTCTTCCGCCATGGAAGGTCATCATGATTGGTAGGGATGGTCTTGCAAGGGCTCAACCACTTCAAGTGCCAACTCCTTGTACCCTGACCTCGTTGGGGACATGCACATAGAAACAAATAAAGAGAAGACCACTCTAATACCACTGATTTGGATTTATAAATGGAAAAAAAATGAAATACATATGTATAACAAAGAAATAAAAAAAGATACAATAAAACTTTACTTCTATTAATAAAGAGAACTTGTTGAAACTATAAAAATGCACACTCAAACAAACTTTCTCGAATGGTGGCAGCTCATCTTTGAGAATAGATGTGATGACTATTCTCATTCGCAAGAAGATGAGTATAATGAGGCTACAAAGGCATTTTTAACATAAAACATAAATGAAAAAACCCTAAAAATCCAAAACCCTAACCCCGAGAGAAAAAATGCCAAAAGGTTTATGGGCCTTGATGGGGGTAGTTGATGCGTCAACTTCTCGATGGTGTAACTTTTTCATACGATCTCCTTTTGGGGCACTCGATGCACCATTGGGAAGGTATATCTCAGGAACATATATTTTGTTTGGACTACCATCTACCTACGGGTACATGCTAGGCGTTTCCAAGCCCAAAAAACATTTTTGATGGCCTCAAAACGGAACCAGAAGTTTGGGACCCAAAAAAAATGTAAACAAATTACCAAAAAGGAAATTGTTCTTGGAACCAGTGGAATAGGTGGGTGGCCACTGATGTCCACCTCGATCATTGTTTGGATCTACCAAAATACGTAGAGAGATCAAAGACCACCTGCAAAGAAATCAAGTAAGAAAAACCCTAAACATCTTATGGAAACGATTCATATATCATTTTCTACGTTGATCTTTACTGATTTCCAAAAACCAATAAAAGCATACTACATAATCAAGGTAACTTGAAAATAGTATTTTTGTAGGTTTACTTGTGTTTAGTTTTGAAATCAATATGAATTACACTATAAACGGGTGCATTTTTTGTAGAATCCAACACCCCTCATTTGTTGAGTTTGCATTGTATAGTCTGATTGTTAAAGTGTGGAGTTTCAAGAAACCCTTCGAGGTCTAATTCAATATTTAAATGACTCAAATTAATGAATTATTAGAGTTATTGAACACTTTAATACTCTCTACTGGAAAAAATGTTGTAGTGTACCCTTTCACTACCCAGGTTTCCCAACCTCTCAGTTTACCATTATACATGGATATTCACATAATTCATACTGACATCATAAGCAAATGTGTTTAACATAATTAAACACAGTCAAACTCAGAGTAAAATATATGGGTACTGCTATAATTAAACAAGTCATAGTATTCAGCAGCACTTCGTTTACACACAGCGGAAAACATGATAATATATACAGCACAGTCGTGCCAAAACTTATTCCAAACATGATTCAGAATACTTATCTTTTATCTACTGTAGAAATCACCAACCAAGTGCAGGCCTTCCACGAACCTCCCAGCCTTAAACCATGCTGTTCATAATCTCAACAGTTGGTCACCCCCGAGATAGGACCGAGCTCCACCCCAAGGCAAGGGATCTAGACTCAGGCTGAGGTTACAGGAAAGATAGCACATACATAACCACCACGAAGAAGATCTCCCAGGAATCTCCCACGCTCACTGCNAATCCTTCGGCTGCCAGTCTCCCTTACCTTGGGTTACAGGAACAGGCTGGACCAGAATTCTCCGGGCTCTATGGCAGCTACAGGGTTCCTTCCAGGAGTCCTCTTCTCACTCTGCGCACTCTCTCACCTGGAGGAGTCGCTCACAGGCCAACAAGCCTCATGCAGTCCAGTAATACGTGGTCACATCAATCCACAGGAAACATAGACACAAGTTTCCCCAAATTGGTTCAGCATTCACTGGATGATCTCACAACAATCATTTCGGAACAGGGACTTCACACACAGGCTAACTCGGCTTCCCCAGACCACAAGATTCCTTCCCGAAATCCTCACTGGCTTCTTGCAAGCCGAGAATTACACTCACAGGTTATCTCAGAGACATACATAGACTCCACGGCTCCCAACAGAGGGTGTACATGGATCTTCCACGCAAAACACAGGCTTCCTCTCTGTAACAGACATAC
>SNQJ01S0009986.1:0-19850 GCA_010110895.2 Picea sitchensis | reverse complement strand
ACTGGCTCCTACCATTTTCCCCAGGCAATCGGGTCGAATCGAATCCGAACCCCCCTCACGGATTGCTGCCTCTGTTTTATTTGCATGCACCAGGGTTGACACTTGTCACCCTGGAAACTGCATGCATTCCATCCGTATGCCTTCCTTCCACCACTTGGAAACTCACGGGTCCTTCCAAAAGGACTTAGGATAAAAGAATGTGCACATGGATTTTTAGGAATAATAATAAAAATATTATTCCAGGCCTAAGCCCCTTAGGCTTAGCCCCTAGGCTCCTCACTCAGCCCCTTTCCCACCTTTCAGCCCCTGATCCCTTGCCCATTCCGTGGACGCTCAGTCCCCCATCACTCATTCATCGTGGTCAGTCTGCACTGGCGGTATTTATATTTTATTAATTGACCTGCATACTTACACGTACATCAACAGGCTCCTGGCCTTCAACACTTAGGCTCCCTGGCCTAACAAAACACATAAGCCTACAGCTTATACAAAACTTGGCTCAGCAACCTATAGAACATATTTACAATTCTTTGCATATAACATGATCTGTAATGGGGCTCGGCCTTGGGGACAATACAAATGTGGTCACAACTGACAAAGAAACTCTTAAATCCGTTCTAACTTGTTTGCAAGTTTCTCATGACAAAGTAGAAATTATTCAAATTCAGACTCAACGTATTCATGATCAACTTCAACGAAAGAATATTCTACATTATGAACTAGTCCTTGTTAAGAACAACCCTCTTTTTTATGATAATGATGATGGTGATGATGATTCAGATCAACAAATAGTGTAGGAGAAACTCAATGAGTTAGCTTCATATACAAGTGCAGTTGAAGATGAAGTTGTGGATGGACAAGTTCAGATTTCTATTTCCAAGACAATCATCATACCTTGGGACGAAATTAGAGACAATGATCATAGAACATGTATCAGATATGAAAATGAAGTTACCTTTTATATTTCAGATTATACCAAATAAATCCAATTCCAAAGTGTTGGATTTCTTCAAGAAAGTTCATATTCAGCTACTCTAGTTCTAATCCAGGTGGATGTCGGTGACCACCCACCTCTTCCAACTAGATCACATACAGTTTTCATCTTAGAAGTTTGTTTCTAGCTTTTCGGGTCCTAAACTTTTGGGGCCACTTTGACGCCCTAAACAACAATTTTTGGGATCGCCACAGTCACAATGTGGACAAAGTTAAAGTGTGACGAAAAAATATGTAGTCCTTAGATAGACATTTCCAATGGGCTATCGTGTGGCTAAAACGAAGATCATATACAAAAGTTACGACCCCGGGAAGTTGATGTACGAACTTACCCCATCGGGGCCCACATGAATTTTGGCGCTTCATCTCTCAGGGTTATGTTTTTGGATGTCTAGGGTTTTTTGATTACTTCTTGATGCTAAAAAGGCCAAAAGGCCTCATTGTAATGGGCTCAGGAGAATGCGTGTATCCACCACATCTGTTCTTAGAGATTGGATACCACCATTCGAGTAAGATTATTTTATTCTGCATTTTACAGTTTCAACAAATTTCTTTATTGAATAGAAGTTAAGTTTCAGTGTATCTTTGTTATTGTTATCTGTGTATTTGTGTTAATATTATAGATCTATTTTTTATTTTGTTATGTTCATAGATCTGAATCAATGGTATCTTAGTGGTCTTTTGTTCATTTGTTTCTCTGTGCATGTCCCCAACGAGGTCAAGGTATAAGCAGTTGGGTCTCGAACCAGTTGCGCCTTTGCAAGATCGACCTCGCCTAACCCGATGACCACCCATGGGGGAAGAAAAGAGGGATGATGGGGCAGGATATCCCTTTAAACTATTGCTCGAGGAAGCCATCGCACAACAAAGGAATGAGATTATGGATAATTTTGTGCAAATCCTTCGACAAATGCCAACATGCAAGGCATATTTATCGAGTAGATGCATCACCCCCTTCAAGGTATAGATCAATTTTTATATTACTACATTTGAAGTTCAAATAGATGCAGATGTTGTAGACAAACAGTTAAACCTTCTTGAAGGGTATTTTTCTATCCATAACTTTTTTGATAGAGAAAATATCGTATTTTCTCTCTTTAAGGTCGTCCCCCGTGTCAAAGATTGGTGGGGGACTTTCTGTGAGCAACAAGAAATAGAGGAATCTACATTATTTGTAGTCACACCCACTTAGGGTTCTTTCTAAGATGTTATTAAGGAACAATACTACCCTGCTAGAATTTATGATGACTTATATACAAGATGGACCACACTAAGGCATAAAAGGGACCAAAAAGTGACAGAATTCACCAATGTCTTCCATACCTTGCATACCAAGTTGGGTATCAAATACTCTGGGTGACATATGGTGCTCAAGTACCATGGAGGTTTTCATAGATACATCCAAAGAGAAATGGAATTTCTAGACATCTCGTCCTTGGGAACAACCTATCATATGCTATAAAAATCAAGTAGAAGCTTAAAAAAAGATGTGACAATTTGGGTTTGTGAACCCCTCACAACATAAGTAGGGAAAAGGCAACCACAACCCATAGAAAAAAGGATACATAAAGGATGGGCAACCTCAAGAAAACCAGTATAAACCACAAACAAAGAAGGACAATTGGAAGACAAAGAAATACATTGGGAAGTGGTGCAAGTTCCATAAGAGCCCCTAGCATAACACTGATGAACACCTCTCAAAGAAGTCATTGGTGGTCGAGGTGAAAACCTCTGAGTCAGATGTGGCCTTCGACTCTGAGTCAAAACCAGAAAAAGGGAGATTGATTATTGATGCTGAACCCAGTGCCACCGTTGCTACCACCAAGGTCTAGCCTGGTGAACATTGATGAACCAAAGGAAGGTGAGAACCTCTCTCATTCACAGATGTGGGTAAAGGGTACTCCACTGCACTTAATTGTTGATAGTGGTAGCCAAAACAACCTCATCTCAGTGGATGTCATCAAGCAGTTGGCTCTGCTGAAAACACCACACCCATAGTTGTACACCAGCAATTGGCTCTGCCAAGGGAGTAATCTCCATGTTATCCAACAACGTCGCCTACCCTATGAAGTCAAGCCCTTCAAAGATGAGGTATTGTGTGATGTCACCCCCATTGAATTTTGTGATCTTCTTTTGGGACAACCTTATTTATGGAAATTTCAGGATGTATATGAGTTTAGGCCTCACAATGTTATTATTACTTTGGATAGTAAATGGTACAGGATACCCGAGCTAGTCCCACCTACTGCCATTTCCTTGATCTCTTCCAAGAAATGCAGGAAGGTCATCTCTCATACTGGGAAGTTTGTCTTCTTCATGATTCACTCTCAAAGTGAGTGAAAGTCCTCTCCATGCAACATAAACAAGAGGATAAGGTCATGGAAGAGTACAAATACATCTTCTCCTCACCCATTGGAATACCTCAGCACTGTCAGGACAAACACTCAATCGATATGATCCCTGATGCACTGCTACCCAATGGGCCAGTGTATTGCCACTCTCTATCTGAAAATGAGGAAATCAAGTGCCAGATCCAAGATATTCTCTAAAAGGGGTACATACAACCAATATCATCACCTTGTGGAAGCCCAATCATTCTTCTGCAGAAGAATGACGGGACCTGGAGACTCTGCATTGATTATCGGGCCCTAAATAAAATCACAGTCAGGAACCGGTACCCAATTCCCCAAATTGACAATCTCCTTGACACCCTCAAGGGGGCCAAATACTTCACTAATATTGGTATGAAGTCTGGCTACCACCAATTCCCAATAGAGAAGACCGATGTATGGAAGATTGCCTTCAAGTCCAAAGAAGGTCTTTTTGAATGGCTAGTCATGCCCTTTGGCTTGACAAATTCCCCAACAAATTTCATGAGGATGATGAATGATATATTACGTCATTCCACCAATTCTTTTGTGGTGGTATATTTGGATGACATCCTCATCTTCAGGAATATTTGGGAGGAACACTTGCAGCATATTTAACAGGTTTTGCACACCCTGTGACAGTACAAGCTATATGCAAATTTGGAAAAATGTTCCTTCGACATGAATAGTGTCTAATACCTAGGATACATTTTTTATGAGCATGGGGTGCATGTCGATCCAAAAAATATCCAGATCATTTGTGACCGACCAGCCTCGACCACACTCACTTAGCTTTGGAGCTTCTTATGTCTTGAAAATTTCTATCGTAGGTTTGTGTTGGGATTCTCCCACATTGCACGGGACCTTATCCAAGTGACTAGGGATGGTGGCAAGGAAAATTTCATGTGGGAATAGTCGCAATAGAAAGAGTTCGATGATTTGAAGCATCTCTTGTGCTCAGTACCGGTGCTCTCATTACTCAACCCGCAATAACCTTTTGAGATTGAGACACATGTTTTAGATTATGTTGTGGGCACAGTTCTCACTCAACATGGATATCATATGGCCTATCATGGTGAGGCACTATCAGATATCGTCCATAAGTACCCCGCTTACAATAAAGAAATGTAATCCATTATACAAGCCTACCGCTAGTGGATGCATTACATTCTCAGGAATGAGACAATCATCCACACTAATCATAAGCCTCTGCAGTTCATGCAGACACAAGGGAAATTGAAGAATGATCGCCATCAGAAGTGGTCCACATACTTGCAACAATTCCATCTCAACATCAAGTATAAGACAGAGAGCACCAACCACATTGTTGAATGCCTTAGTCGACCTCTAGTTGCAACACTAACCACAGTTCTCCACTCCTACGGACATGAAACCTCTGGATGGCCCCAACTCTAGGAGAGAGATCCTGACTTCGACACTACCTACCTCATGCTAGGCACAAACACAACTGTCACTGATTTCCATCTTCAGGATGGGTTGTTGTGCCATCTGGGCAATCTCTACATTCCATCAAGCGAGTGATCAAAGATGATTTGGGAAGATCACTACAGTTGGGTGGAAGGACACTTCGGCGTAGAAACGACAGTGGCAGTGCTACAACAACATTTCTATTGGCCAAAAATTAGACAACATGTAAACAAGTATATCAAGTCCTGCATAGCCCGTGCCATTGCCAAACCGGCCATTAAGAAATGAGGCATGTACACCCCTATTCCTACTCTCGATATGCCTTGGGAATCCATCTCGATGGATTACATGTCGGGCCTTCCTTCCACAAATAAGGGAATTGATTGTGTTTTTGTCGTTGTTGATCGATTTTCCAAGATGGCGATTATGTCTGCCTGGAAGAAGAGCATCACAACAGAGGCCACTGCCAAGCTCTTCTTCGAATGAGTATGGGTACATTTTTGGATACCACAAACCATCTGTTATCACTCCGTGATTTCCCTTGGCTGCGGGAGGAAAACCACAGAGGTAGCCTACAAACCAACTTTAGGCTTGGAATCTAGCTTTTCCAAACCAGAGAGGGCTTTCTCACTGTAAATTATGCTTAGTGGCCAAACCTGAAATGGAAATACGTTTTAGGATTTGGTTGATGGCAAGGGCAAGAGGAAAACCATTGGGCATGGAGTCCAATCAAATATAAATGCTAAATATCAATGATTGGTTATGAGTGATCCACGAAGCAGAGGTAAGGTAGACTATATATTTTTAGTTACTTTGTTCATTGCAGTATGGTGACAGAAAAGATAATTAACAGTCCAATGAATTTGGAGCATCTATCTAGGGATGAATTCCAAACACAACTTTAGAAGAAACTTGTGAAATATTTGATTTCCTTGAATAGAGCACCAAACTCAGGATGAATTTTGTTCATATACTTTGCAATTAAATATTCAAGAAATTCATTCAAATGGAAATTACAGTAAAGAAACATATACACAAAAGAGAAAAACAAACTTCAAGACACAATCACATGAATCTCTTGTAGGAAACACTCTGTACTTATGCATCGATAATTGCACTAAGCTCTGAAAATGTGTACAATCTGCACCAAGAGTCTTTTCCTCACACTCATGCCAACCCCCTTTAGTCAATTAAAATTACAAATATATATAGAAAAGACTCTTATCTAAGCTGAGGAGGTCGAGCTCAACTACTTCCCAAAGTTGGATTTGGTTACAAAATTGTAGAAACAAACTAAAACTACCTGCTAGAAAATAGAAGTATGTTTTAACTCAATTACATTAAAACCACTTTAACAAAATGCATCTTAGGTGCCTATCATAATGTTTTTTGACTTCAAGTGTCGTTGGAGGTGAGCCAGAATTATTGTTGACATGTACAGGTTGATATGGATTTGATTTGGTGCATTTTTCACAGTGGTGTAGCATGCTACTACAACTCGCTACGCAACTGTGAGCTACAAGACTTACGTAGAGAACTTGCGCAACGCAATTCTAGCAACTAATATTTTTCAAATATATCCTAAACGGTGAACCAGATTGAGTTGTTTTTTTAAGTAGTTTAAAATCATGGTAATGGTTATTCATAAAAAAAATTAGGCTAAATCCGACTCACGAATTTCGAGAAAATCCAAAAATGGTTGTCTCTGACGGTGGATCATTTCTCAAAAAATGTGAATTCTTTTGACCTGAAATTAAACATGCTTGTTCATCTTACCCTGATGCATCTCTCCTCAAAATTTTGTGGGAAACAGGCGCACGGTTTAGAAGTTATGATAAAAATACACGTACACGATGTACTTGCAACGAATGCTCTATTTCACCCTTCTTCATTTGTGTTGATCATTGGAAGATGTCTAAATTTTATCCACTGATGTTTTGTCCTGTAAAAACATGGTACTCAAGTATGGAACCATTTATCTTTCCTTCAAAACATTAATTCCTTAATCAAAGCTTAAAACCTTAAAAGATTTAAATTTGCAAAATTGAAGCTTGATTCATGTGATGTTGGAATTTTTGTAACACTTTGCAACTTCTTTGCACACCCAATGTGAGTTTCATGTCATGGAGATCACCTCTTCACTGCAAAAATGATACCTACAACACTTGCGTAGCATGTGATCACTATGCAAGTTCTGTGTATTGTTCTTTTTCAAATCAAAACTGTCATGATCAAATTTAATCATCCTTATGGGATATCTCACCATGCATATGATATGGAAAATCATAATAAAACCATTTTGAACAAAATTTTCCATGGAGTAAGTATATGCATTTCAAATCTTCTAAACAACTGCATAAATATTTGGTCAAATTGTCATTTGGAGATTTAGGAATGTAAGGCCCAATACACCTTTTGTTTTGCCAAAAACAAACCTGACCCTGCATATGATCCCAAGAGCGTAATAATCCTGTAAAAACCAATTTTTAGCCAAATTTATAAAAAGTTACATGTGCTAACACTATCGTCTCAAATCGGAACAATCGGGTCCTCAACACATAATGGTCGAGCCTTTGGTCATGAATGGACACCAAGATCACCAAATCCATGGCCTTCCAACCCCAAATGAATGGCCAAACCGAGGTCGTCAACATGATGATCATGCATATCTTGTGCATGTACAATTCCAAGCATCTGTGCACATCGGATGAGAGTCTTCCCTATGTTCAACATAGTTACAACAAAGGCATACATAGCTCAACTGACCATAGCCCCTTTCATATGGGGTTGGGATTTCAACCATTGGGTCCCATGGATGTTGCACTACCCCTTGCATACACACAAGAAGAATCGTCCCAGGCTCAAACTGAAGCTGACATAGCCAACCAGTTCATTGAATGAATCCAACACATTCGCCAATAGGTTTAGGATATTTTGTAGAAGTCCAATGCCAAGTACCACAAATCCATGATCAACACCGGGTGCCACATATGTTTTAGGTGGGAGAGATATTTTGGCTTCATTTGCAGAAAGAATGCCTTACATGACCCCATCGAAAGCTTCGTCCACTTCGCTATGGACCTTACACCATCACCAATGATATGGGTGACAATGATTTTGAGCTCAACATTCCCCCCTTCCATGGCTTGCACCCAATTTTTAATGTGGACCTCCTCCGGCCATACTTTCCAACATTATTGGACACCTCAAAGATAACAGAACAGTTGACATCGATAGAAATCAACCCTGATTGCATATAACATGAATACATTGATCAGATTTTGGACACATAGGTCAAGGGTACTCACCAAAAAAAGCTTCAACTTTATCGTGTTGTCAAAGTGGGGCAACTCCTGCACCAAGGGAAGTGGCTCACCTGGGGCCAAATTCAGCTGAAGTTTCCTCATCTGATGGGGGAACTCAATGCAATGAAGACCATTTCTTTCTAAGGGGGGAGTATTTATCTAGGTTGATATCGATGGACACTCACCTCTTCCAACTGACTCACATACAATTTTCATCTTAGAAGTTTTTTTCTAGCTTTTCGGGTCCTAAACTTTTGGGGATGTTTTGAGGCCCTAAACAACATATTTTTTGGCTCACCATAGTTACACTATAAATGGAGTTAGAGTGTGATGACAAAATGTGTATTCCTCGGATAAACTTTTCCAATCGGCTATCATGCGCCTAAAACAAAGATCGTATGCAAAAGTTACAACCCCGAGAAGTTGATGTAACAACTAACCCCATCGGGGCCCACGTGACGTTTGGTGCTTCATATCCTAGGGTTAGGTTTTTAGATGTTTAGGGTTTTCTGATTACTTCTTGATGCTAAAAGGGCCTAGAGGCCTCATTGTAATGGGCTCAGGAGAATGCAGGTAGCCACCGCATCTCTTCTCAGAGATTAGCTACCATCGTTCGAGCAAGATTGTTTTATTCTACATTTTCCAGTTTATAGATTTTTTTAATGAATAGAAGTTAAGTTTCACTGTATCTCTGTTATTGTTCTCTGTATATCTGTGTTAATGTTATAGATATGTGTTTTATTTTGTTCCGCTCATAAATATGGATCAAGTTCAAGAGAAAACCTCTAAATGCCAACATTGTCATTGAGTTGGCCACATAGAAGATCAATGTTTTGATCTTCATCATTGCGAGTATTGTGGAAATAATAGTCATCCTTCAGACAGATGTTCTAAATGCAAGAAATATGCAAGACTAAATAATCGCTATGGGTGGATCACCTCTTTGCAATGGTCATCAATAGTCAAGAAGATATATGAGTCATATTGAAGAATTCATTTTCGAGTATCCACACATCTTGCAGCGGAAGGATTTCCATCTTCTCACCTTGTACTTCATAGAGGGGATAATATCAATGATTGACAATCAAACTTCATGTTTCAAAGTCCTATCAATCGAGCAAAAACAAGCAAGCTAGAGTTAGATCCATATTCCATCAGCATGATTTATTTTGTGGTCTTCTTTAAAGCCATTAGATTCAGAGAGCATATTCAACCATCAACAATTGCTCACTTCCAATTTTAATCTCTCTTATTCAACTCACATAGACCCCTTTGAATTAAGGCGAGAATGTTGGAAACCTAATCCATTATGGTTATATATATTCAATTGAGAAGGAATATGAAATTCACAAGTGATAAGAACAATCATCGAAAGTCTAAAAGACCTCTTAGAAGACAAATCCAAAGATTATGATTGTGTATTTATATGTGTATCATATTAATAAAAAGTATTCCAAATTTATTTAAATTCATGTGTATTCTAACATAAACAAAAAGACCCTAACCAATAAGACTAAAAACCAAAAAATTACAATAAAAAAAAAAAAAAAACAAATTTTATATAATTTTAATGAATATAATAATATGATATAAAGATAATAAATAAGAAAATTATTAAGATTATAAAGATTAAAAACTTAGTTTCACTTTTATTGACCTTCCACCCATCATCACAATTAATATTATTGGGACACTTTTTGATTTCAATAACCTCGTCAACTTTTATATCCCCAATGCAAATATGATGTTTGGTCTTGTTCCACTGATGAGCTAGCATGGTTTCACTTCGACTTTTGCTATCATTATAATTTTTGTGGAACTGAAATTTTTTGTTATTTCAATTTAGAATTTCTTCATAAAAATTATAAACCGTATTTGAAGGAATTGTGAGTTTTACCAATGTACTTCAATTTTAGTTTTAATGGGTAAATGGTTTTTAGTTGTTTCCAAATGTTAAATGTTACAAGGAAATTATTTTGAAAATTATATTCAGCGTTATTTTGATAATACACTCTTTAATATGATAACTTAGTTTTACTTTTTTATTTATTATTTATTGATATTATTGTCAAAACATTTTTTAGTTTAACAATATGAAGCTTAAAAACATTGTTGACCATTCATATTCATTGCTTATTTTAACACTTGAATGATATAAATCTTCTACATGAAGATGATATTTGAATCTTATTGATGTCTGAGATTTAAAATTTATAGTATACAAGCTATTTTATGAGCTATTTTATATCATTCCTCAAGGCAAATATGTTATATTATGATGAGCATGGATTTGTGTGTATTGAGATGAATTCAAAAGGAGATGTCTAAATTTTTGATAGCTTTGAAGATGAATGTATGTAGTGTGATTTCATATATATATATATAGCAATCTAATTATAAAATTAAGCATTTTTTTAATATTTTCTATTTTCTATTATGAGAATATTTGAAAATAAAATTTAACTAAAATTAAAAATTTCCATAATGAAAATTCCAAAATTTATCTTTATCATTATCTAAGAATTTCATCATTATTCAAATCTTAACATAAAATCCTATAACAAAGAAAATATTTCCATGTCTTTCACAATGTGTCTGTATTAAGAAATTCATAATTGTGTGAGTTGCCCATATATAACATGTTACAAATATACATGTTACAATGATTTTATCCTTATCATTATCCAAGAATTTCATCATTATCCAAATCTTAACATAAAATCATATAACAAAGAAAATCTTTCTATGTCCTTCACAATTTGTCCAAGAATTTCATCATTATCCAAATCTTAACATAAAATCATATAACAAAGAAAATCTTTCCATATCCTTCACAATGTGTCGTGTATTAGGAAATTCATAATTATGTGAGTTGCCCATATATATAACATATTACAATAATTTAAAAGAGTTTTCCATTTATAGATATTATTATTTTTAATAAATAATAAAATATTAAATAATTATATTTAATAAATTAATATTTTATTTTATAAAAGTAAAAATATTAAATAATTTAATTAATAAATTTAAATTTAATAATTATATTAATAAACTTAAGTATAAAATAATCCATATAAACCATGCAAACAAAAAACTATTGACCAAATTGCCTAAGAAGCTCTCCATAAAATATTCCCAAATTCATTTGTGGAAAGTCAACCTAAGGTCTCTCTCTTTTGAATGTGCAAAACATATAAATTTCTTTTAATTAAGATATGGCGATCCCACTAAGCTTTTTAATCTAAAATTGAAACCTTCGAATGTTTGACTACCTACAAAGTTTTGAAAATTAAATTAATAAAAAGATAAATTTTATGGATAATTTGATTGGATTTTGAGGGCTTTGTTTTGTAAGGTAGTTAAAATCATTATAAAACATGTTATTTTTAAATTTTGGAAATCTAACGTGGGTTAATAATGGAAAACTCTATTTATTATTTGTTAAATTACATCTTAATATACTTAAAAACAAAATTTAATATAATATTTTTTAGTGCAACCACACCTCAAAATGCTCATGACTCCAAATTAAACCTTATCCAAAAGTAAAAAACTGCTAGCTTTACTGGCTAGGCTAGCCAACCCCTTTGGACACTCATATTAAACAGCTAATCCTATCTTAAAAAAAGATAAGAGTGAGAAACAGTTTTTTAATTAAAATAAATTTAATTTGCAATTTGACCAACTTGAATTCTGTTCTGGAGATCCGCTACGCTGCATCTGTTCACATTGGTGAGGAGGAAAGAGATGGGAAGGCTGAATACCCCCGTCATATACATGCACATCATGTCATATGAATATGATATAGTCTACGTGCACATCATGTCATATGAATCTGTAGTTTGGTAATTAATTATGGTCAGTTTTTTTAAAAAGGATGATTAATTAGCCTTTTTTAAATGTGTGTGTGCGCAGATTGGTGGAAACTTGCTCCACGGAGGAAGACATGATCAACTTATGTTTCTGTAGATGTGTCAAAAGCATTCGTCCCAGACCTCTGGAACCCAACAATCCATATCAACAGATCCAGGTAAGCCGAAGGAGATGTGGGTTCACTTCAAATTGCGTAGCTTCTGATGGTTTCCCTCCGCATCTTCTACGCATGAAGGGTTGGTCAGCTATGCCCAAAGCTTTTCCTGGTAAACATGGAAGACTTGCACATGTTAGAGGCGAGAATGCTTCCTTGAGGGCACAATTGCCCCCTTTCAAATTTTCACTGTCAGAGAAAAGATCACCTATTGTTACAGTTGGCGAATGGTATTGCCCCTTTATCTTCATCAAAGAGCTGGGAAATAGCTTTGAGGATCCCAAAATTCAGCTGATGGAGACTCCCTTCTACAAGATGGAGCTAGAGAAGTTTTGGGAGGAGATTTACGATACTGAAGTCGGCGCTGGAGGGGAATATATAGTTATGCAGAAGACAGTAAGGGTGGAAGAAGCATTGCTATTGGGAACAGAGGCAGTCGAAGAAAGTAGAGATGATGATGGGAGTGTTTGGATCAAAGGACTAGTGCAGAAAATGGAAAAACTGAAGGGGGTAAGACTAAGCTGGTCCATTATTGCAAAAATGAGGGCAGATCAAGGTAGGGAAGGATCAGCAGCAAAAGACAGAGATGTGAGAGTGAAGAAATCATTCAGCATCACTGGGATTGGAACAAAGTTTGTGTGTTACGTTGTAGTGGAGAGATATGTGCTGAAAAGAATGGATGGAAGTGTTGTGTTGACTTATTCATTTAGAAATTGCAACCAAGTAGAAGGGAAGTGGGGATAAAGATACATCAAACTTGAGAAGCAAGTAATAAGTGAAGAAACTATGTAGCTTTGCGTGTTTGTCAAAGTATGTCTATTCTTTACCCTGTACTATTCGATGTACTGCATTCTTTTGACTTTAGATGGATTGGGGTGTGGGTTTTCTAAAAAGGGTCGTGTGTCTTGACTTGCTAGAGTTGGTCGATTCAATATATAGAATATCAACGGTTCCAAAAGGAAGTCTGCAGTGCAATACTACAGTGTAAGATCACGTAGGCTTCCGATGTTGTTAAATGTCAATTATTTTTGGTTTTGTTAAAATTTAGAATTTTCACAGTTGTTAGGAGAATTTTAGGCATCAAAATACTCAAAAGTTTAGAAACAAGTTATGATATTGTTAGAAACTTTGTAGATATTTTTTAAAGAATTGGTAATAAATCTCTTTCTAAAGACACAATCAATTGTTAGCAAGATCACAAGAAAATATCATTTTCTACAACAAACCTCACACCTCATGAAATGTAATGTCAAAACACTTAGAAAATATTCTCATAGACGAGATAGCCTTGACACGGGTGGCCCAACATATTTGTGAGCTTTCACTAGTAGGCTACCTCGTTCTAACATGAAGTTAATTAGAGCAGTTAAGAGACTAGTCTAGGATTTTTGGCATGAGAACACTAGGCCTTCTTCCAACCAAAAAGTTGTAATAAATTAATAAGGGGATCTAGGGACCGTGAACGCCATATTAAACACTTTCTTGATATTATACAGAAAAAATTGTAAGAAATATTCATGACAGTACATAGTGCACTTAACTTAGGCCAAAGATCTTTCGAAAAATGCAAGCCTTGGTATGTTTGAATAAACAGAATTTGTAACACATGTTGTTGTAGATATCACAATGAGTATGGTTATTATTATCACACACACAAACACACACACACACAGATATATATTTCGTGTTTTTCATAACACCATTTTGCAAGAATGCTCAGTTATATTGTCGTCGTCTTCATCTAGAGACTTTATTCACAACATCTTATGTACAAGACTAGAGGGATGTACATTTTATTAAAAAGCTTCCTTATATGGGACATTCCCCAAGTGTGGTGGAATGACATTATTGAGCAAGTGCATCCATGTAAGAGATGAGCATGAATTGGGGAGGAAGGAGGTTGCTTTGCAAAGCTTTAAATATGTCGCATATGATATTGATGGAGGATAGGAAAGAAAAAAGATACAATTGGTGACTTCCTAAGTATGCATATGTGAATTCATGAAGGAATTCGTTGAAAAGACACAACATTATGTTCAACATATTGATTTGGATCGATGGAAGGACGAGCATTTTAGAATATGAAGAGATACATTTCCTATTGGTACTGTGTTATCAGTGGTTCATTTTGTAGATAAATACACCTTTCAACCACAAAATGATATTCAAATCCAATATTATCACTCAGAGAAAGTCATCATAATGGTCCATATCACATACATGCATGGGTTGGATAATAACAGAGAAAACAGAGTTATATTGAAGGAGTGCCACTTCTACATAAGCGATGATCGGTGCCATAACTTAACTTATGTACAACATTTCTTTCAATTGTTTTAAAAACACCTAGAGGAGAAGAATATGCATATGGATCAATAATATTGGATTTGGTCGGATGGTTGCACATGCCAGTTCAAAAAAGCTCATGCATTTCAATGGTTGTGTATATTGCACAAAAAACTCAAGGTACCACACATTTGAAACTATTTTGAGTCCGGGCATGGGAAAAGGGAGCATGATGGAGAAGTTTCATGCATAAAAAGAGCATTACGGAATAAAGAAATGAAGTTCACAACTGCTTCCCTCATTCAAGATGTGAAATCCATTATTGAATGGTGTTCTTCAGTGATGGGAGAGGGAACAGGAAATAGAATGAGAATTCTAGATCAAAGTGGATGAGGAAAACCATATACAAACTGAAGAGACTGAAAATGTAATAAAGAGATATACTCATGAAATATATATCATTACAGTGAAAGAAGTGGAAAAGGATCAACTAGTTGAAAGACAAAGTCAGAAGATATTGCTCCTAGAGGAAGAAATGAGACAACTGTCGCTGGAAGAAAACAAAGAAGGGAACAAAATCCGTGCTTTGTTCAAAGAATAATATATTGAACTAAATGAATAGATGAAAGAAGCTCAGGTTAACTTCTTTGCAGAACTAATGGACATCCAATTTTACAATGCAGAGATCAAAAAATTGGTTGACCAACTAGTAGAAGTAAAGGACAAGTATGAAGATAGAAAAATTGTTCAAAAAAATAAAAAAATTGGTAGAGAATGTACATAATAGCCCCAAAAACACTGCCCAATCTCAATAGGAAAGAACATGATCAAACAACAACGTTGTTGGATAGGTGGAAGAGTATACATCCTAATGTACAAGACGCAATTATTAGTGCTAAGAAAACCTACATGCGAATAATATGGGCAGAAGCTAATGAGACATCAGAAATGTATCATATGCCCATAAATGAAGAACTGAGTCGAGCAGGATCAAGTGAGTGTAGGGAAGAACAAGTAGTGTCCATCAAGGAGAAGGAAAAATAAGGAATTGAAACATTGGACCAAATTGGCAAGGAAAATATCAGTCAATACGTGATCCAACCAATAAAATGCATGTATCCTACATAAAGATTTGCAAAGAGAACCATGAAGGACCTAAAATCATAAGTCATTGATAGGATATGTAACGACGAGATAGAGTTAGAAGAGAGGAAATCAAACAAGATAAGTAGTATCATATAGGCCTCTGAAATATGGTTCAACTTCATACAATCATTCAAGTTCAGGAAATGCTTGACATTCGCTCTTTTTGTTTTTATTTTTGTAAAAAATTGTAATGAAAAATTCCAAGCAATAGAGAATAGGAAAAAAATGAGGTAATTGTCATCCAAGATGATGATAGTTACATAATGTAAAGATAATCTCTTATTCTATAAAAGAGATCTTTTGAGTAGATGAAAGGACTTTCACAGATTGTATATATTGGTGATACTACTATCTCTATATGAATAAGAAGTAGAAGGAACATGGGATCATAACTGTTATCAAATGTATTAGCGACTTTTCTTCTGATATATTTGTTGTGGGTCATTTTGAATGTTCTTCATATGAACTATTATGTGTACTGTGTTTAGGATCACTCATACATGTTATGATTCTTGAATGAAAGCAGTGTTGATGTTGCATGTTACGTCTACAATTAGTTGTGATTAAATATGTGATTTCATTGCGTTAACATGTTATTAAATGGTATGAACTACTTCATCTTTCAGTAATGTTAGCACTGAGAGACACCCTCAGACTGCAACATGATAAGCCCAATACCCATCAAAATGTAATAGATTAAAATGGTTTGAGTAGGTGGATCGGCGAGACTTTAAAGAAAGGAAAAGACAACATATCTCATTGCAGATCAGTGATGGACCATTGGTATATGGAGTCATAAACAGTCTATTCAATGAAGGAATTTAAGCTCCCTATCAGACAAAATCTTTGTATAATGATGAAGAGAATAAATAACAAAATAACATAAAGATGAATATTCGCTAAGAAGAGATTCTCTCTGCGAAGATAATTTAGATGTATTTGGAAAATAATCAATGATAGATAGACAATCTTACAACAGATCCTCTACCGCATCAGGAATCTATTAATTAAAGGAAAATTTTAATCCTTAAAATCAACAATCACATTCAAACAAGATGAAGAATAGAACAGAGAACATAAAAGAAAAATTTGATGAAACATCTCATATGAGTCTTCAATAACAATACAATTTATAGCTACATGCCCCTCTGGATTACAAACTAAAATATATAGTCATAAACATTTCTCAAAACTTCCTCAGGTCTTGGGCCAAACCCTCCCTCTTTTTTTTACATATCATTCATCTGATGAATTTATAGTCAAAACAATAGAGATGTCTTGCTTCTTGGGCGCCTCTTCTCCAGTGACTTATGTCTTCTCTTGTCTGTCCTGTTCCTTCTGTCAGAAGGAAACTCTAGTCAGTATGAGCCTGCAAGAAAATATTCCCTCTCGGGTACTTTGGGCTGACAATTTTCTGTCTCCTCGACCAGACCCTCCATGCTTCCATTTAAGGGGGTAGTCGACTGCTCAACCACTAGTCCTTTCATTAACTGATTTCTCCTTAGGATCAGGACGAGGCCTAGCGCCCAATTTGTTGCCACGCATTGCTCTTGGATTGGACCCTATATAAGATCATGACTGCAGAAGTCGGCAAGGGTGGTTTGGATCTAGACTACTTAGACCCCTGCAATTCACCACCAACTTCCATGTACCTCTTCCATTATACCATGGTTTCGATTGTGGGACCGCTCTAGAAATTAATCATTCAAGCATGTTTCGTCCCCACAATGAAGTGTGGCCATCCATCTGCTGCAATCTATGATCTGGGAACGCCCTACTTTTGTTCTTGGAGCTTTGAATGATGAGCAAGAATATCTCCCAAAGTACTTTCTTCCGGTTGACATGGCAACTTCTCGTTACTTCAGGAGTTCAGGATTTGGGCCTTTTCAATGCATAGCTCTTACAATGCTCCAGAGTGCCATATCTCTAAAATGAGAGATCTGCCTCTAGGCGCCCTCCTGTTTTGCATGACCAAGATTCACTTCGGGAGTTCAGGCTTTGAGGGTTTTCAATGCATGCTCACGCAATCTTCTGAAGTGTCGTATTTCCGAGGTGTTGGATCTGTCTACACGTGGCCTCTTGTTTTGGATGGTCAAGATTCACTTCGGGAATTCGGGCCTTTGGGAGTCCTTTACTCACTCATATTTTTCTTGCTTCCTCCCAGAGTATGAGATCGTCTGACACGTGTCCCTTGCTTGAAGATCAATGGCCACGAGCGATTGCGGGTTCACAACTTGTACCAACTTTAATTTCCTTCCCGATCCCCGCAATGCAAAGATGCTCGCCTGTAGTGGGATCGATATCGACTGTTGATCTGTCGATCTAGAAAGATCAACGATCTTGAGCGATTGTGGGCTCACAACTTGTAGAAACTTTAATTTTCTTCCTGATCCCCTCAATGCCTCCCCACTGTTGATCTCTCTCCAATGATATCTGACGGTCGTGACTTAATCTTCGCTTGATCTGACAGCTAATCTTGCTCTCACTCAGATCTTACAACTGAGAATTGAACCCGCTTGTTTTCTTGTATTTCAAGCCCGAAATTGACTGCTCTGAATGTTGCGTTTGGACATTTCCTGTGCAAACAAAGGACTTGGCCGATCTGCTGTGAGATCAACTTCTGTAGCACCACTTTATAAATCTAGATTTCATAGCGCTTTTGAGCTACTTTTGATGCTGCAGATGTTTGTGTGAACATCAGGCTCCAACTGGGATGGGGGCCTCCTTGTGAGGCTTCCAAGAACCTTAGCAGTTCTAGTCGCCTTATCTATTAGGTTATGGAGTCATCTATGTAACCAACCTCCAAACACTGCTAACAATTGCCACTTATTCAAGAAAACTGAAAGAATCGCTATAAACTAAGGAAAGCAAGGCTCGGGAAGCGATCTTATTACATGCTGCAAACTTGAAGGAAAGCAAATTCTCTGGAAGCGAGCTTATTTCCTACACTATCCTACCTCTAACCAAGTATGCAATTTGGTCAAGTAAAAGTAGATTTCCACAGTAGCCATTCAAGTAATTTCAAGACTGAGATGATCTTGTCTCTATCATTGATCAATAGATAAAAACAAAAATGTACTAATAGTGATAGAGAATCCTTCAGAAAAGTATACTCACTCGTGAACGCTAGTGAAATGAAATTTGAAATTTTTAGAAAATCTGAAAAACTTGACTCCAACAAGGCTGCAAATGAATCTTTGAAACCAAGATCAGAAACCTGTTGATCCTCAAGAAAAAATTGTTCATCCATGAATGTCTCTTTGCTTGAAAAATGATAACCTTCTTGCTCTTTTATAAGCAGATCTTTGTCATGAGGAGAGATGGCTTATTATTTAAAATAATGATCACGAGATAATTGGACAACAACATTTAAATCATATTGATAATGCTCAACTAGGAACATATGATTATCTATACAATCATCTGTTACTTCATGCTCAAAATATTTCAGAAACTGATCATAAACATGACATGCATCCCTATCTATAGTAAAATCTGGGCATACTGAAGAATCTAGTTCCAAATGTAAAACATACTTACAACCTTGTTGCTGCTCCAGATCTGATTCATACTCACTGTCTTTTTTTTGTTCATCTAAAATATACTGACAGTCCTCTTGCTTCTCATCTTGTGCATGCATATTTTCAAAATATACTCGATATCGAATCTTCTTGCTAGCACAGATGTTTTCCTCGACTTCTTCAGCATCTTCAAATAAGAATTTTAAGGATGAATATTTCCTTTCTCTCAAGATAAGAACAAGCTCTGAATGTTGATTCATTACATAGTACATCATGGCAGCAGTCTCGAAAGGTCGGATTTCCACTGGCATATTATGATAAACACTATAAAATATCTTGTTGAAGACAACCAAGGCTTCATCTTCCCCTCTCCTCAAAGCGTAAAAATCATCCAAGTACTGATCAAGAGACTTGTTCTCACCCCAAAACTTTAGAAAGGCATTTCACAACTCGATCCAAGAACCAATGGAATCAACTCTCAAACCCTTAAACTGCACAACAACATCTATGAATAAAGATTTGGAGAACAAACTCATTGTAACATCGTCATGAACTATCTCAAAATAATTAACAAAGTTATCAAAAGCCTCCAAATGATTCTCAGTGGTAACATGATCTTCTCCAGAGAACCGAGGAAGATATTCAAGGAAATCAAGAGGATAAGGATGAAGGTGATATGGCATCCTTAAAGGTTTAAACATATTGTCTCTGATTCTAGTTTGAAAACTAGTGGCATGGATATGAGGTTTAACAAGATCATGGCAAGGTTCAA
>SNQJ01S0009985.1:111458-156197 GCA_010110895.2 Picea sitchensis | reverse complement strand
ACCCTGTATGGGTTTCCTCAGGAAATATCTGTCTCTGTGTTTCTCATATATGTGACTGATGTTGAATGTGCCATTGTTTATTTCCCTGCATTATTGTGATCATCATTTAGTGTCTCAGCAAATAGTTTAAAAGAAGCATAATTGTTTAAGCATGGTAACAACTGATTCACCCCCCCCTCTCAGTTGTCCAACAATAGGTATCAGAGCCGGCCCCTTTTATCTAAGGGTAGATCCTAGAGCTTAAACATGACAAGCCATGAAGGGACTTCAGTCACTAGGCCCCCTCTATTTGATGGAACAAATTTTGCCTTCTGGAAGGTTAGAATGAGATCATACCTAATGGCCCTAGGAGAGGATGTATGGAATGTAGTAGAGACTGGATACATAAAGCCTGTTGTGCTAGCTTCCAAGGATGAAAAGTTAGANGTTTGAGCGTGCCAAGTCCAAGAAATCCTTGGTTTTTTCCTATTTGATTTGTGACCTTCCCTCTACTGAGACATAAACTGTGGAAGATGATTCCTTACCTAACGAATCCCTCTTTCTGATCAATTCTGATGACGTATGGTACAAAGATATCATCATCTATCTCTAGACCCAAACTTTTTGGCCTGATATTTCTAGCACAGATCATCATCGTATATGGTATCAACATGTCAATACATTATCCTTGGAGATACCCTCTACTGTCGTGGTATTGATTCCATCTTTTGACAATGTCACACTTATGAGGAAGCCGAGAAATCTTTGAATGACTATCAGTCCTGAGCATGTGACGGTCATATGTCTAGGTATGCCACTGCCCAAAAGATCTTGCAAGCTAGTTATTTTTGGCCTTCATTGTTTAAGGATTGCATTACCGCTGTCCAAAAATGCCATGCTTATCAAATCTACAACAACAAGATATGATCTCACCTTGCTCCTCTTCATCCTATATTTTCTGTTGGTCCATTCTCCAAATGGGGCATTGAATTCATGACATGTAACCCTCACTCGGTTGGGGGGCATGGATACATTATTGTAGCCGTGGATTATTTCACTAAATGGGTCGAGGTGAAGCCTACATTTGACAACACCAGGAAAATTGTAGAATTATTCATATTCAATCATATCATTACTCAGTTTTGTGTCCCTAAAGCTATCATTACTGATCACGGTAGTCATTTTCGTAACTTTATGATGTCTAAAATTACTGAAAATTTGGGTGTTCACCATGAAAACTCAACACCTTACTATCTGTAGGCCAATGGCTAGGTCGAAGAAATCAACAAATTTCTCACTACTATGCTTCGACGTATGGTAGGAATTCATAAGTTGAATTGGCACACAAAGTTGTTCTCAACATTGTGGGCATATCAAACATCCATTAAGTCTACCATGAGATTCACACCCTTCCAGTTAGTGTATGGTATCAAAGAAATTCTTCCGATTGAATGTGAGATTCCATCTTTAAATCTAACAGTCGAACTTCTCCCTAACACCTCGGTGGAGGAGGAACATATTTTGTATTTGATGAAATTATATGAAACCTGTCATGATGTGACGTTAGTTATTGAAACTCAGAAGAAGCACATCAAATCTCAATATGACAAGCATGTCAAACTGTGTGTTTTTTCTAAAGGTGATGTAGTTCTTCTTTATGAGCAATATGGTGATTTTTTAGGGGCCGGTAAATTCGAGCCTATGTGGCGGGGTCCTTATATTGTAAAATGAGTATTGGAGGAAGGGGCTTATGAATTAGTGGATTATGATAGAATTCCTTTGAGTGAACCCAGAAATGGGCTTTACTTGAAGAATTACTATGCTTATGTCATTTTTGCATGAGTGCTATGTATTTTTATGTATTATACTCTTGTGTGCTTTTTCGTTTTTTGGTTTTGTCCTTACGGTTGATTGCCTTGCATTGTGCTTGGTTTCCATATGTCAGTGTCTTCACTACCCCACATTGGCTTCGCTGATGGCACTAGTCGCAATACTCAAAACTTAGCATCTATTGCTTGGGAAATATATGCACCTACGGATGATTTAATCAATCTACATGGTGTTTTCCTTAGTCGTGCAACTAATAATATCATAGAATACAATGCTCTTTTTGAGTTGTTAATTGACATTGTTTCACTGGGAATTCATCATCCTGTTGTGCAACTTGATTCATAGTTAGTAGTACTACAGTTGAGTAACATTTATTCTATCTGAAGTCCTACTTTGTTAAGGGTATATTTATGAATTTTCCTCTTGGAACGTCATTTTGATTACATTGAATATCAACACATTCCTATATGTCTAAATACATAAATAGATGCATTGGCTAATTATGTATTAGAAAAACATTTGAGACATTTATAAAATCCAATCACACTTTGTACATAAAACAAGTAAGCTAGTAGAAGCCTTATATATATAACAATAAAATTTTACAAAAAGTGTTTTTGTTCGAAGACCAAAATGTCAAAAAAGGGAAGCACATGGATTCATATACAACAAACATCACAAATGTTGCTCACTATAACAAGTGACTACCCATGCTACTCTACACAACATTCGACTGATGGATGCAGACATGCCCACTATGTGGCGTTGGTAATGCCTAGGAATATCATCTATAGTGGCATCAGGGACGTTCATAGTAAGCTCCTCTAGGTTCTGCTCTATGATATCAAGATCGAAAACAACCACTCTTGCTACGACACCTCTTTCCCCTCATCTCTGGATAGGGGATGATCCTAGCATATGATAAGGTCATACATCTATATTTTTAGAGAGAATTTGATTAGTATTTAGACTTATAAACACCAAAAAACATTTAAAATCATTAAAAATAACAAAAACATTATATAAAAAAAAATTCCTTCTTACCTATGTCCCCCCATTGGGAACCTTCGAGAAGAGCTAGGTCCAGGTCACCAAAAAAATCCAACCTGACGTATGCATAATCATCGACCATGAAAATTTGAGTCTTGAACCACTCGAAGAAGACATCGTTATACCCGACGATGTGACTACATCCATGTCGAGCCATGAGGTCTACCAAGCTCTTCATCCTAGGATCATGTGGAGCAGGTAGACCCCACTCTACCTGCAAGCATAAGACTAGGAACCTCTCTAGGAAGAAGGATACCAAAATAGAACCGTATATGAATTGTTTCAACCCACCACTTCTGCACTTGGTAAGTTGTGTCTTCATACTTTTAAGGACCCCTTCACACTAGTTGAAGATCCAAGGCTCTAGAAACTCCAATGCATACTGAAAATGGATTTGCAGAGCCATGTGGGGAGTTGTGCTCCCTTCCATGCAAGTAGTAGTATATAGGATAGTCCATAAAGGAAAATCACAAAAATCCATAATAGCGACGTTGCTGCTATGTTTCTCGGTTCCCGACACATAATGCTCACGGATGTAATGGTTCATAGGCTCACCGCCACCACTGGTACATGTAAGTGTAACTCTTGAACCCTGATGAGATAGTCCTATTAGGAAATAGATATCCTCAATATCTATAGTGAGTGTGTGGGCACCCACATGAAATGCCTTCTCATCCACGTTCCACATATGAACCGAGTACTCAATTAGTCTCAGTTGGGCTCTCATGCCCTGAATATTGAATAATTTTAGTAGTCCACACTGCCAGAGGGCCATCACTATTCCCAGGTCATTCCTGATGAAATAATATTCCTCTTCGTGCTCTTTTTCATGCCACTCCAACATTTTTACCATGGAAAACCTGGCAAGGGACCATAAGATGGCACTAGAACCATATTTTTATTTCATGGAGGTTTTTTGCTTGTTGGTTTCATATTTTGAAGTTTTGGGCTATGGTGGTCGTGGGCTAGGGAATTCGCATAGAGGGACGTCATCGCCCCCCAGCTTTAGGCTCACCTGCGATGATCCTATATCGTCATAGTTCCTGATAGGGGCCACCTACGATGACCTCAACGCATGGGTAACCCCCAAAAATCAACCCAAAAAAACAATTTTAACCAATGAAAATCAAATTTAAAACCATACAAAGATGAAGGAGAAGGATATTACCTCTTTAGTGGAGATGATTCGTGAAATGATCCCTCGTATACTCTGCAATCAATAGTTGAAGATCAAGGTCAAAAAAGGGCTTTGGAGTAATTTTCGGGCAAAGTTACAAATGAAATGGTAAAACATGGTTTGTTACCTATTTTTTTAACTTTTATTACTTTTCATTTGTATTTATATTATTTTTTATGATTTATCCAAAACCTAAAGTTATTACAACTTTACAAGTGGTTTATTTTCACATATTGAAAAAGTCTAAAGGTGAGACGTTGGAACAAGGGTCCACTTTTTGGTTTGTTTTTATGAATTTGTCGCATGTACAGATTATTTTTAGGGTTTTTCAAGAAAACCCCCGAGCTTAGTCCTTGTTCTTTCTCGTGCTAGTGAATCAATGAGAATGTAACTGAGTATAATTTTATCACTTTTTTCAGACTCGTCAAGGTTATACGAAAAATGAACCCCCCTCGAGTCTTCTTTAAGCTCTTTTCATACTCAGTAAATGTTAAAATATGGTCGAGCGATCTTGTTCTTTTCACACTCGTAAAAGTATTTGAAGAAAACATATGATGAGGGGTAGGTTATCAGTTTTTCAGTCTCGTCATATTAATTTACAAAAAAGGATCTATTGGAGTTCTCTTTAAGTGTTTTTCAGACTCTCTAAAATTGAAAAACCCCTGAGTTTTCTTTTCTGGACTCACTAAAAAAACATCAAAATACCCATATGGGACCAAACCACTCCTTCTTAGGGTTCGTTAAACATACTCCAAGGGACTCGTACAAAGGATGAGGTTACATCCACAAGCATATGTTATCCTCCTCAAGATTGCGTAAAAATAAAGAGGTACTCGCCAGAAATGGTGGGGAAAAATTGGGAAAGAAATGTGTCTCTTTATTTGTGTTAGTGGCAGTAATAGTCACTCTTGAACATGAAACCCCCTTCATCATTTTTTTCAGGTTTGGAAATCCATTTTTTTGTCATTTGAACATCCACAAGTTCATATGTTGGGTCCTCCTAGAGTCAATGCTGCCAACACCATTGTCGTGGCGTTCATATGTTAAAGGGAAGTCCAAATGAAACAAGCCCTCTATCGGGCCAACCATCTGCAGTTATAACTTTTCTACCATGTCTACCTTCACTAAGTTAGTTCTAAATCACTTCATACTCTAATATACTTGAAAATGTTACTTATCTATCATCATTGATGGGGGATACATCAAGGCCCTCCGGTGACTAGTCTTTTCTTGTTAACTTCAACACATTTTCCAGGAACAAGACATAGAAAGAATTTAGTACCTTAGAGCCTGCATGCCTCAATGGTAGGTTTCTTCACTTCCAACAGTGGTTTCACATCATTTTCCCCTAATTGGGATATTCCATCGAATGTTCGACTTCAACTCATTTCTTCACATTCGCTGGATTGTACTATGGTACCTTGGGAGTCATTGAAATCAATGGTGATTTCCCTTGCACTTGTTAATGGTTTTTGTTATTGACCGGTAGTCAAGTGGTTTCTATCATGTTAGAATAATCACATGGTTATATTCATACTTAAGGACAATGGAAATGAATACCCTGGATCTCATCACTCTGATCTAGGTTGTGACAGAGTATTCATGAATTAGTTCTGACACATAGATCCATTGTGTATGTCTCATGGTTATGTCTGAATTTTGAATTCTTTAGATCATAGATCCACAATGTATTCCTGGTGGCTATGCCAATTCACAATGACATGGATCCACAATGTATATTTAGTGGCCATGCCTCACTTGATATTTGCAGTATGAGTATGGGAATTTCTACCTCGGACAATGGTATGCTATTATGTTGATGCTTGATTGTTTGTAGGTTCCCGATCGATGCCCTCCTTGTTGGACACACACATTTTACAAATTATTTCAGCTGTCATGAGTTTCATCTTCATACTTTGGGGGGAATACTATTTCACATTATTTTGGTCACCCCAGTGATCCACTGAAAACATGTTTTCATGTTCCCAGAAAAGATAAAAGAGTCTTTCTCCATGAGGAAAGTGAATGGATTCCCTTCTCAAAAACCCTATTAAGGAAGGTCGTCGCACCCTGCAAAATACCTGGGGTGTGATGATGCCTGATCGTATCCCCTTTCTCTAGAGCTAGACTATGACGTCTCTGTAGGCTACAATATACTTAGGGTGCGACGATGCCAAAAGATAAGGAAAAGTCAAACTTCATGAAAGTTCTAGAAGGGGATCTTCTAGAAGACAAGGTGGCCTCCAAACAATTTGGATATTACTCGCTTCTCTGATTTGGTGGGATCATACTAATATCATCATCCATATCTCCTTCACACTATATAAGGAGGGATATCTCATGGAAATGGCTAAGGTTGAATAGGATAAGATTTGTATGGATAAATTCTACTTCAGATTATTCTTGAGAGCTTTGCTTTGGTTCTACAAGTGACATGGTGGATCTTGTTCATTCAAAGGATTTAGAGAAAAGGTGTGTGTGTTAGAGAAAAGGGCCATTGAAAGGGGACCTTGTGACATCAAGGCTTTGGTTGTATTCTCTACTTTCTATTAATATGATACAAAAATATGTTTCTTTCCCATAAAACCATTCTTGCTTTATTGTATGATTCCTTGATCACATACATAGGTTCTTGTTGAGTATACTTTATTGCTTTCACTTTGTTGGTTTGTGTTTATTTGTAGGTTCAATATTTCATAAGCAATGGATCGAATCAAAGATGGAAATGGAAAGAGGAGGCAACATTTAAAAGGTATGTTTCCTATCTCTTGTTAGCTAGTAAACTCAATAATTAGGGCCTAGGGAAAGGCTTATATTATGTTTTGTTTTGTTCTAGTTCTGGGTGGTACTAGGGAGATCTATTTGTGTCTGCACTTACCTGTTATTCCATCAACAATGATGTCAAAGGAAATTCTTTTGCCCAAAAAACATTGGATTGGTTCAATGATTTTGTTGACCGGGAAGAGGTAGATCACGAGGATGAAAAAATGAGATTGTTTGTGCAGATTCTCTCCAGGGAGGTCAGAAAGTGTTTCAAGGCCCTTCAAGTAACGAGCATCCATAATTTTGTAGATTTTGAAATGTTTTTTATTGCTAGATGGGGTGATAAAAAGAATCCTATGCAGTTACTAACTCAGTACAAGAAGAAGAAAAATATCACTAGAGGAAACAATGCAAGATTTCTCTGCTAGATTCATGAAATTTTATAATTCAATCCACACGGAAGTCAAATCGCCTCCCATGGATTCCCAGATTCGATACGCTAATATTTTGACAGTGAATTTTCCTTTTTGTTAAGAGAAATAATATCTAATACCTTAGGTGCTATGATGAGTGACACAATTGAAGTTGAAGTAAATCTGATGGCGTTGGGAAATATCAAACAATTTTTTTACAGAAATGGGAAGAAGCCCCAAGGGGATGCGCAACCCTCTACATCTTGATCATCAGACGAAAAATTTGACTTGATGATGAAGGCTATGGAAAGAATTATGGAAATGATTTTCGTGGAGAACAAGCCTGCCACCATGGAAAAAAATGATTGCCAGCCTAGAAATCCAAATTTTAGAAGAGCATTGGTTCAGAAAATCAAGCAAAGAGACTAGATAGATCAAGGTGATCAACAGATAAGACCTCCTTTCCAAAAAAACTATGCAAATGAATATTTTTATCAAATGATCCAAGAACATATGCATTGTTGTGACGATACAGACACATACATGTTCTTAACAAAAGGATATCACGATCAATTTATGGATGCAAATGATGGGTTTATGTTGGAGAACGATGATACGTTGTCATCAGAAATAGAGAAGTTTAGAAAGGGATACCGCAATAAAATTATGCATTTTCAGAAGCAGTATAACCTCAGAAGAAAAAAGACGCCTTCATAGCTTCCAAAGGAAAATACCACAAGGGAACCCTAGGTGAACACCCCTTCTTCAAGCCAACCAAAGAAAGATAATTCAGCAAGAGATGCAATGGAGAAAGAAAAATCAAAGGAAGAATCCCTAAATAAAGCACCTGAGGCAAGAAAGGAAACGGGCGTCAAAGAGGTAGATAAAGGTCCTCCTCCTTTTAATTTTGAAATCGAAATGGCCAAAATCAAAATATTTGTTCCATTTAATGAGCTAATCAAGAAGGGAGAGTATAGAAACCAGATCATTGATATATTAAATATGGAAGAAGCTCCTGACACCTTGAACATCCAAGGCGACCACCATGCCATCTTGTTTGGACCACACGTAGAAGAAAGTGGTGATGTTGATGATGTTCCCCCTTTCTATGTCAACCTTAAAAATCATGACATGACCTTATATAATTCCATGTTGGATTTGGGTGCATCACATAATCTCATGCCCAAGGTGGTCATGGATGGGTTAGGCTTGGACGTCACAAGACCTTATAAATATATTTTCTCTTTTGACTCAAGAAAGATGAAATGCTTGGTTTTGATCAAGGATTTGGTCATTTCGTTATCTCAAATTCCATCGAAGAATTTTGTCATGGATGTGGTGGTTGTTGACATTCCCCCAAAATTCAAAATGTTGTTATCCAGATCTTGGGCCAAAAAATTAAAGGGAAGCTTGCAGATGGACATGTCTTATGCTACTATCCCGTTTTTTGGCCAAGAAAGAAGACTTTACAGAGAAGTATTGCTCAAGTACATGGTGAGTAGAAAAAATCAACTGAATAATCATCCTATCTACTATGTTGACACTGAATTCGGCTCCTCTATTTTTTATAATAACTTGAGTTTTGAAGAAGGGGAGCCAACAACCTTCATGACTGTCGAAGACAAGGCCAAACATCAAACACAGGAAATTGCAGACTAGAGAAACTGCACGGAAAATAAAATGTGGAATATGAGATTTGATGGAGCTGTTAGTAGGGAGGGAGCCATATATGGTGTGTGAATTAACCCTCCAAAACTGGGTACAAAAATCTGTTCTTACAAGCTCACTTTTGATTGCACCAATAATATGGCCAAATATGAGACACGAATTTTGGGTTTCAGAACTTTAAAGGAATTGGGTGATAAAAAGGATAATTGTGCATGGAGATTTCAATCTCATCATAAATTAGGTAAAGGATATAAATCATTCCAAGCATCCTAGACTGAGAGAATATAGAAATTTGGTGTTGGATCTCCTTGAAGAGTTTTCAAAGTACAATTTGTCTGTGATTCCTAAGGAGAAAAATAAATTGCAGATGCTTTGGATACTTCGGCATCGGTGTTCAAAATTCCAATTTTTCCAAATAAGAAGTATGAAATTGAAGTCAAACACGGGCCCACAGTACCCGATAACATTAAATATTGGTAAGTGTTTGAAGATGATAAACAGGTAGAGAGATTCCTCCAAATGAACGATGAGTTTTCTAACGTGAATATTGATGATGAGTGTTGTTGTGAAGAAGATGAATACGTAGTTGCGATTAACAACAATGAATCCTTTCATAATCAGATAGATAGAAGGGATATAATGCAGCTGAAAAACAACATTATCCCCAAAGGCTTGGTCCCATTAGAAAGGTTATTTGATGAAAATGATGTAGCCAGAAATCCTAGAATCACTGCGAGCAATGAAGATATTGAGGATTGAAACATCGGTACTGAAGACAATCCTAAGATCATCAAACTATATCAGCGTCATGAAATACTTCGTTGATGCTTATGCATGGAGTTATGAATACTTGAAGGTCTATGACACTGGAGTAATTCAACATGTAATCCTCATCAAGGAGGATCAAAAACCTTTCAAGAAAAAGTTGAGATGAATCAACCCTTTGTTGTTGCCACTGATTGAAAAGGAGGTAAAGAATATTTTTGATGCCAAAATTATTGCATCCTTAATATTTTCAAAGACAGTGGCTAACCTGGTGCCTGTCAGAAAGAAAAGTGGTGAAATAAGATTGTGTGTGGACTTTCAGAATCTAAGCAGGGTGTCTCTCAAAGAAAACTCTCCACTTCCTAAGATGGATTACATCATACAGAAGGTGGTTGGATCCCAGAAAATGTCGATGCTGGATGGTTTTTCTGGTTACAACTAGATCATGGTGCACTCAGATGACCGGGAGAAGACAACCTTTACAACACCTTGGGGTACGTTCATGTATGTAAAAATTCCTTTTGGGCTTATGAAAGTTGGAGCAACTTTCCAAAGGGCCATGGATATAGCCTTTGTCAATGAGAAATATAAGTTTATCGTGATTTACTCGGATGATATCACTGTTTTTTCGGATTCCGATGAACAACATCTCAAACATCTAAAGAAGGTTTTCTAGAAATGCAGAAAGTTTGGCATCTCATTAAATCCGAAAAAATCAAAATTTGAGATGCAAGAAGGAAAATTTCTTGGACACATCATCTCAAATGAAGGCATAAATATAGACCCCAACAGAGTGGAAGGGATTCTGAGGATCGACACTTCAAGGAGCAATAAAGAGCTGCAGTATTTCCTAAGAAAGGTAAATTTTCTGAGAAGGTTCATTCCCAACTTGGATGATATTATAAAGAACATCACAAACATGCTCAAGAAAGGTAACAAAATAAGATGGACTCCTAAATATAGGAAGTAGTTCTTAGATATTAAGGTGGCGTTGGCCAAATCTCCAGTGTTAGCAAGCCCAGATTTTGCAAAGGACTTTATCTTATTCTCCTTTGCCTCAGAACACAGCATCGATGGCATTTTTTTACAAAAGGATGAGAAGAAATTTGAAAATCCCATAGCCTATTTCAACATGACATTGAGAGACTCCCCAATAAGGTATGATATCATGGAAAAACAAGAATATTCCTTGGTGAACGCCCTCGTGGAATTCAAAAGTTATAAATTGCATTCCCGTGTCATTGCTTATGTGCCTAGCAATTTCGTTAAGGATATCTTGACTCAGCCGGATCCTGAAGGGAGAAGGGGTAAATGGATCACAGTGATGATAGAATATGACCACGAAATCAATCCAACAAAGATGATTAAGGGTCAAGGGATCACATAATTAATGGAATAGTATAATTGTGATGTTTTGGGAATACATTTCATTGTTGATCTGTCGGAGAATACACAAGAAGAAATGGTCCTACAAGTATCTCAGAATTTCATCGATTTGCCTTCGTATGCTAAAATTATTTACGTGTTAAGGAATTTGCAAGCTCCTCCAAGGTTGAGAAAAACCAAAGCCATATTTTTGAAGTTGAAAGCAACCAAGTTTTTCATCCGAGAAAATTCTCTATATTGGAAGGATCTAGGTGGGATCTTGATGAATTGTTTATTGGAGGAAGATATAGAAAGGGCTATCAAGGAGTTTCACAAAGGCAACTACGGGGTCATCATTATTGGAATACCACTGCACACAAAATGTTGAGGGTGGGGTTCAATTGGCCCAGTATTTTTTTGGATGTATACAAGGAAGTTTCCAGTTGCCACGAATGCCAAATATTCTATGGGAAAAGAAAGATCCAACCCCTGCCTTTAAATCCTATATCTTTCGAAGAACCGTTTATGCAATGGGGTATGAATTTTATAGGAGAAATTCATCTTCCATCTTCAGCTCAACATAGATTGATACTGACGGCCACAAACTACTTCAACAAATGGATCGAAGTTGTCCCCACAAGGAAAGCTACCGACATAGTTATCATTAAGTTTTTAGATACTAATATCTTGTCTAAATTTGGTTTCCCAGTCAAGATCATCACTGACAAGGCAACGTTGTTCAAGTCTAAGAATATGGAGAAGTTTTGTAATGACTACAACATAACTCTGGGACATTCCACAACTTATTACCCACAAGGTAATGTATTGGAAGAGTCATCTAAAAAGAGTCTGACTAGAATTATTAAGAAGCTTCTGCAGGAAAACAAGAAAGCTTGGCACAAAAATCTTATCTATGCGTTATGGACCGACAAGATCACCACTAAAACTTCCATCTCCACATCAACTTTCCAAATTGTATATGGTGTGGAGGTAGTTTTTCCCACCTCATTGGGATTTCCAGTGAGGAGATTGTTGCAAGAGAAAGAATCTTAACTGAATGATGCTCAAAAGAGAATAAACCAATTGGTCCATGCACAACATATTAGGTAATAGGATTTCAACAAATCACAACGTCACCAAGATAGGATGAAAAGAATTTTTGACAGACACACTAAAGAGGAGGATTTCAAGGTGAATGATCTATTACTGAAGTGGGACGCAAGGAATGAAGACAAAGAGAGGCGTGGAAAGTTTGATCATCTTTGGATGGGGCCATTCAATATTATTGCGTATCACGGGAACAACGCATGTTTGCTACAAGAAAGTAATGGAGAGGTCACTAGTGGGGGGGCTGTTAATGGTAGGTTCCTCAAAAATTATCTGGTTTAACAAGTTTTTTAGTCTTTCATGTCATTGTAAACAACCATTTTATTTTTCAAAGACAACATTTCGATTCAGTAGTAAGTAGAAAATTGAAGCCAGAAGTGAAGTCTCTAAGTTTATGCTGATTCTGGTCATAACTGTGTCAAGAAGGTTTGGGATGTGTTTTTTTATTCATTTTAGAGTCTGTAAATCAAATAAAGCCCAATAGTCAAGCACCTGGTTTGCTGTCCTTTTCCACCTCACTGGGAGGATAACATCCCCATTGGAGCCAACTATTAGCACTGTATTTTTTACATTTAGAGTCAGTCCTAGATGAGTCATAGTTCGTGTGTCAAAACGTGTGAAATCAGGTACTGAATAATGAATGGGTCGAAATCAACAAGTAGTGGGTCCCGCCTTTGGAGTTGGGAAAGGGTGTAATGATTATTCATGTGTGTCTTGTAAAGGTCCCTTTCCCAAAAGATTGATTCCTTTTAGAAAAGGGGAATTTACATGCCATAGATCGAGGCAAGTTGTTGGGATAATGGTCACATCGATGGATATAATGAACATAATCACCTAATTATGAAGTCAGAAAGGTAAACAATCACAGCGCTCATAGCATGTATACTCTTCCTCTCTTATCATATGTACTTTGCACACTTCAAAGTGTACCCGTGGCATGAGTTTGTTGGCCAAATATTAAAACTTCTTCCAAACTTCTCGGTGCGCAGATGCTGTAAACTTACCTATTGAGGAGGACAAGTGTAAGTGAAATGCATGCCAATTTTGAAGGATATGTGTGGCCTCCCAACCATCATTTCCACCTAGAGTTGCATGAGCGAACCCAAACGGACGACCGCTACACCAACTCACCACGTGCATGCTACGACCAATGATCGTGCAAAAAAAACTAGAGTCTATTACACAAGGTGGCATATTTTCCGACAATGCACTCGATCATTCGGGTACCTTGTAAAATAAAATGTTGATGCATCACAACATGCTGATCGAATCTTACTCATGACTGAATGATTGATACACAAACGTTGGTTATGTTATGATTGGGTGTAGTTAGGTTTCCATTTTTAGTAAGCTCTATTCAAAAGTTCATATGGGAGGAATTAACTGAATCTGAAATTACAAGAGAAGAGTTTGAGGCATAGCAGCCCAAGGGGCGGATATTTTTCTATATATTCTATCTTTTCAATGTAAGCCAGGTTGGAAAATTAGTGTATATAGAGGACTCTTGAATGTAATCTTTGAATTTGAATAGAAATAAAAATGAATAAGTCCTAAATATTTGAAGAAAAGATTCTAATGGTGTTGGTTTGATGTATTGTAATCTTATCTATCTATGTTCTTCATGTTTCCTATAAATTCATGTATGTTCTCTTTGTTTAAATTGGAATGTCTGTCGAGTTTAAAATTCATTGAGCGGTTCTTTAGACTCAGCCATTTAAAATTTGTGTTTTCTTCTAAGTAAGTTAGAATTCATCCTTAATGGTGCTCGGATTTGCTTTATGTACTTTTTTCTTCCACCATACATGACAACATTTAAACTGAAATACCACTTCGTGTTTATCCTTTACCCTCTCAAAGTTTCATTTACCATTCATTGATTTATCTCGCTTTCAGGAGTTTACCTCCATAGAAAAAAGTTGTGTATTTCCTTGCCATCAAAACCATAAACATTTCTGAAACACATAAATCTAGTCGAGAATCCAAATTCATTATCTATCAGACTCTAGGTCTTAGAGAGATCCCTCTCTAGATTGGAAATGATAGTTTCAAGTATTAAAGTTGGTCTGTAGGTTACCTCTGTCATTTTTTTTCTTAGCCAAACGAATTTACAGAGTGATAATATATCCATGACACGTCATATAGATGTCAATAATACAACGATCACCAAGGAGAGTGACCACAAAGTCTTCAAATTAATGATATACAAGTGATATACTCCATCACAACTTAGGAGGGGGTGGTGTAAATGAATTATGTAACCCCTAACCCAAGGTATTCATCCCAAACCCTAATGGTACTAATATATAGAATGAGAATATATGATTTGATGTCGAGCATGGTAGAAACTGTATGATTACTAGTCATCGATGCATATTGTTAACAGACATGAAGGGACCTACTAATGATGATAATGGAACCCAAGGTACCTAGTACAATCTAGTGAGTGTGAATATATGAGTTGGTTTCGAACACTTGTAGAATACACCAATCATGAGTCAATTATGTAAACCCATTTTTTATCACAAGGAGCCCTGTAGCTGAGGACTACAAGCTCCAAGGTACTCACTGGTTTCTATATCCCTCTCCTAGATAATGTGTTGAAGTTGATAGGGAGATATCTATTGAAAAATGGCCTTGATGTATGTCCCATCTAGTGACATGAAACATACACCAAGATATGATGTGAATAGAGAGTACCACTAAGTACAATTGACATGGGAATGTATGACTCAAGAAGTAAATATAACAATAGATGGACGACTCAGAAAGTCAAAAAAAGAATAGATGGAAGACTCTGGATTGAAATTCCATTCAACATATAGCATGAAAAAATGGTGAATTGGTAGCAAGACACAAGAGCTGGGAGAATATAGTGAAACAACACAAGAGGCATTACAACACTCTCCATGATGACTGGAAGAGTAACCATCCCAAGGAGTATCTATGACTCATATTATTGGGACAGATCCTAGGCAAGATAAAACCCAACTATCCGATGAGAACTAAAATAGGTCCCATGTTCAAGGGAGACTCGACTAATGCTTCCATTTTTAGAATAGACCAATGGTAAAAACCCCCATTCTTTTCTGTATTTTTATTTTTATTTTTATTTTTTGTCACCTTCATGGTTTAACAAGCACGAAAGAAAGATGCAAGTATGATCGATATGTATCTTTTTCATGTGATTTTACGAGTCTGAAAAAAAAGGATAAAAGTATAATTGATAGTATTTTTTTTTGTTCTTTTATGAGTCCAAAAAAGAGGTAAAAGTATACTTGTCTAGAAAGAATGAGTGGCTTAACAACATGCTCCTATGTTCCAAGCACATGGAGCCAACCTAATGAAGAGGAATGAAAATGGTACTGGAAAGTGATATCCACTATTAGAAATTGTTCTCTCCATGGGTAGATGGATGAAAAATAGAAGCCAAATAATATAAGAGGCAGATGGTTAAGGGATATTGCAATAGAGGTAAGCATGATTTGGGAAAACAACAATCTAGTGTTATGAGGTATGACACAAGCATCAAATGCATGAGCGACAATTAAGCAACATGAAATCTTTTTTGGGAACCCACCCAATATATGGATAGTATATAGATGAAGAGATGAGAATGAGGCTTAAATATCAAGTCATGGTAGGACTAGAGTAGGGATCTTGAGCCTATGTGAAATCACATAATTGGCATTGAATAGAAATATGGGTGCTAACTATGGAGCCCATGAAGGATAGGCACTAATAAATAGGTTATGACGTGAAAATAGAGTGGATAGTGTCACAACTAACCAAGAAGAAACCTAAGGCCTAGTGGTAGCAGTATGGATGGTTAATAATGCAAGGCAATGGATGTAGGAAAAAACATATCCCTATATTCCAGTTCATAAAATATTTACCTCAAGCTTGGTGGAAGTTTCCATATTCATAAAACAATTCCCCATAATCATGTCAACACATGTAAACTATATTTTGGGGGTCAAGCACATAGTGAAATCTCAAAAAGGAAAATGTTTTTGGATTTTTTGGATATGATGTATGCAAAACTAAATCACTCACACCACACACCTATGTACAAGGAAATACATATCTTGATTCTTTACACCAAGTAGAGACCATGGATAGGCTCAAGGAAAGGATCATTTCATCATCAATGAACTCATGATCCATTATTGGCATCCTATGGCACACCATGTTGGGGCCATACCACATATAAATGAATCTTTTTGGATAAAGATACTCATCATGAGTGGTTTCATGAGCTATGAAAACTCCTTGATGGGGCCCATAAAGACATGAATGAGGTATGGAACAAAAATCTTCAATGGAAGGGGAAGTAGAGAATTTGGTAGTAATTTCCGAAAAAGAAGTTTGAGGATGAAAAGGGGTAAGACTAGGAGGTCTACTGGGTTCCTTAACAAATTCCCTCAGTCTTAGATCGATACTCATTATGTTAAATCTCATCGGTTCTAATGAGGAAAATATGATGGATGTGTCATCTTATACTTTGGTTTTTCTATGGAATCCATGACTTCTAGGATGGTCTTTTTCTGAAGGAAAATCAGTATCTAGGAGATCCTATGAACTCAAAGAGTCAACAACCCGTACAAGCGGAGTGCATAGATCACACTCCATAAAAGGATGGAGTTTTGGACCAATATGATATGTGGCTAATGATGTTATCGAATGGACAATATCAACCATGATGGGTGTTTGGTTTTACTTCTCTCTTTCTACCTTTATTGGGTTGAACCAGGTTCAGGTATGTCCTGGTTTCCATCAAAACCCCTCTAAAACTATCAGCCCCTCTGGTAAACTAGAAGGAAACGCAGTACATAGAGTCCACTACACAGTCTCGCCCAAGATAGTTTTATTGGTGGCTGCAATGCTCAAGTGCTTTCTTCCTGGGAATGAGTGGGGATCTGGGATTAAACTCTGTGATCTTCATTTGTTACTTTAACATTCATCTTGTATTGAATACCTTGTCATTCTTATTCATGCATGTAAAATAGAAAATCTAACTAGTCATTCACGCATTTGTCTAACATCTAATCATTGACAATAAAGAAAATACACAATATTCAATCACATAACACATGGTTTACCATGGTTCACCTCCCCTGGGATACGCCCACAAAGATTTGTCTTCTCTGCTCTTTTATTATGGTGTTTCCAAAACTACAACGTCGCACACATTACAATTCTCCATCCAACAAGTCGAGATCTACAATGAGGAGGACTAGATCAACCAAGATCCTCAGCATGTGATATAACCCTCAATATCTACCTTTGTTCCTATCCTCAACTCACTAGATTTACAAAATAGATCGAATTTACAATCATTTTGTCTTCGAACAACATAGTAACAATGACCAACCAAAAACAAACCATATTCGAACCTAAAACAAACGAATGAACCATGTTCGAAAAACCCAACCTCTCGACCTAGACGTCCTAGGTACCTACTTATACATGTTTTTGGCTTACCGACCATTACATTCTCTTACCAAAACAATAACCCTATCATGGATAGGTCTTCTTGCATGTGTGCCTCACACACTTTCCTTATCTGCATGCGCGTCGGTCTTTCACATGCTACTTTTCCTACATGCATGTCTGCCTTACACGTGCTACATTTCCTGCATGAGTGTCTACCTTGCACATGTTTCTTTTCCTCAAAACTAGGCATGCACCCAATAGGCCCTCAACACTGACATCGTGACTCATCCCGAGTCACTGCCTAACTCTAGTGTCTATCATGGCTTGTGCCAATGCTTCGTACATATCTTCTATCTGTTTGCACTACTCCTGAGCCTGACTACTCCTTGTTGACATGGCTTCGACCACCTATGCTCTGACTGGTGGTTGTAATATATTTCCCCCCTCCAAGCCTATCTGTTCAAGGATAACTTTTTCTATGTCAATTTCCACAACTAATGTTTCTACCTTTTCTTGTAGGGGATCCAACTGAGCCTACCCTACGATCTTCTATGCTTTCACCACTCTTTCTTCTTCCTGAAGGTTCTTCAATTCTGCGACAATATTGATCTTCTCTGGTAGTGAAATTTTCCTCTGTCTCTTCTTGACATATTCCATTATTTCATGCAATTTATCTTGCTTTCTTTGCATCTCTTGTAGGCTCCCATCCTCTAATAGCTATGTCCATAGTTGGTCACTCTTTTCCAACAGTTCTTCCACTCTATGTATGTTAAACACAATTTTTTCTATAGTTGTTGTCACATCTTGATCTCTTTGTTCTTGGACTACTGAAGGAGTCGTAGGTATTGCACACTCCTCCAATTCTTTGATCTTCTCTTTATATTGCACTAGAGCCTATGTTTTTCTCCTCATATTCTCTTCAACATATGCTTCTTCCGATTCTGCGTTGTCAGGAATGGCTTGAAATACTCCACTTATTTTTTTCTCCATCTCCTCCACTTTTTGTTGTGCTAGATTTCTCTCATGCCCTTCCTGGCTAAGTTCCTCCTTTAGTGAGGTGTTGTCTTCCTGCACCAATTGTAAGTTCGTCGCATTTGACCTTGCTCTGGACTGAATCTCCTACACGATGCTCACTTGTAATTTATACAACGCTTTGGTTGGAATCTTGGGCAACACCAAGTCCAACCTCTCGATGTCTTTCATGCGCCTTTGTGTTGTCTCCCCATCGACAAACAACATCTTTGGTATTGTGATGAAATTAACACTTACCTACACCATGATGTGCATTGTTTATCTAGTAGGTGCTTCTTCTCTAGTGGTCATTGGTTTCTCCTTATGTTTATGTTCCATCATGATCCTCAACTACTCCAGGGTAGTTTTTACCTGTTATACTTTCTCCATAATTGAAGCTTTGTAATTCTCCACGTTTTCCCATACCTCCGATAGTTTATCTTCCACTGCCATTTCTATCAGCTCCACATCATCTACTATTAATGATGTTTCCATTGGTTTTCTTTCGGCCTTTTCCTTCTTCCTAGCGCAAATTTCTTGCCCCCATATCCTTTTTCTTTGGGCCTCTAGTGGTTCAAATGCTTCTGGAATCTGTGTATCCCTGCCTATATCCTGCCCTTCTCCTTCTTCCATTGAGACCTCCTTCTTGCATGTGTGCCTTTCATGATTTCCTCTTATGCATGTGCATCTATATTACACGTGGTTATTTTACTGAATGTGTGTCTACCTTACATGTGTTGCTTTTCCTGCATGCACATTTGCCTTGCACGTACTTCTTTTCCTCAAAAATGGGTCTACACCCAACAATGGGTGGCATGGAAGCTCTATATGATTCAACATCCATGGGTGAATGATGAAATCATTTTGATATGAGCAATAATTGCAGTAGGAGATGGCAGGGGAAGGATAAAAGTTCCCATCAGTGAAGGATATTTAAACATCCTCGCACCAACATTTAAGTAAGAATGTTGAGTATCCCTAACAAAGGGTATGTTTGACCTACCATTGGATCCAAGTTCTAGGTTTCATAACACAAGTTGATTGATCATAACGATTTTCCCTTACTGGGGGAAAAGTAGGACCCTAAACACTGACGAGAAAATTATAGTCATCTTGTAGAACCAAGTACACCCGAGTAAGATATTTTACTAAAGAGGTGCATCAATGACTTCTACGACAACATAAACAGTCTTTCCACCTAACTCGATGGGTAAGGAAGTGATTATTCCATGGGGTTGGAACATATTTCCATAAAAAAAAATCAGTATTGTTGAAGATGTATCAAGCTTAGGAAATCCAAGGGACTTCCAACAAGAAATAGACATTATGAAAGTCGAGGATCCTTCATCCACCACCATTTGGTGGATGTTTTTCCCCAACAATCACACTATCATATGGAAGGTGACCTGGTGGGAGAGACTATGAGTAAATTGAGATGAATTTAAGGTCATCAAACTCAACTTTGAGGGATCAATCCCACCTATGGCAGACAATAAGGCTTTCCTCTGCACTTGGAAGCTTTGGATAACTTCAAGAACAGACATCACACATGGTACCTAAGATAAGTCTTCGAAAATAATATAGTTTTGGGAAACCTATGTGTTTGGATTATTTTTCATGCACCAAAGAATTCCCTTCGGGAGGTGAAACAATGCATCAAAATATGGATTCTCAATATGAAGATTCCATCAGGCTGGGAACAAGATGTTTCTTTTGGTGTAGTCTGAGAAGGGTAGGAAATTTCATAGTTTTGTCCCTATTATGCAAATAAATTGTTTGGTCACACACAAAAATGGAATAATTCAAGGAGGACCCCTCATAGTGATGGGTACCTACCATTCCCCCTTGCGGAGAGGAAAGATTTGTTGCAAACCATGTTTTGAGTTTGAAGGGGGAAAGGATGGATTAAGAAAACAATATGTTGGGGGGCCTGCTGCTATGCCAAAAATTGATGGACCTGATCCTTTTGGGGACATTGATGAGTAGGGTGGTCCTCCCCACAAAAAATGTGGGGAAACTGACTCTTGTTATTTTCTTGATTTTCCCCTCCTGGGTGTTTTGGGTGGGAGAAATCATTTCTCATAATTCGAATTATTTTTATTGTTCCGTTTCTTCTTTCCTCCAGGTTGTTGAGAATTCTTCAGTTGCATGGACTACATTGAATTCATCTTGGAGGTATGAGTAGGGATCATAGTAGTTTGAGAACTAGTGCTAGAAGTCGAAGGGTGTGATGAAAGTGACCTGTGACCCATTTGGTCAACTAACTAGTTCATAGATGAATGGGAAACAAAACCAACCACACCATCAACATGGGGTCCTAGGTTTGAATTCCTTAGATATTTCGATGCACTAGGAGCATTTGGGATGACTTCATAAAGTGTACCCGACTATGAATAAATCAAATATAAGTGTTGGGCACCCAAAATGGTGTTGTCCTCGATGGTCTCCATGACCATAGCTACATCTCAGAAAATGGGTGGTAAGAGGGAATTTGTGAACCATTCCATACATATTTTTTCTAGAGAATGGGTTTTAATCATCCTACGTCTGGGTCTCCACTCATGTATATGATCGAAAATGTGAGTGGAGTTATCTTGATGCTGTGAAGTCAAGAGATAAATTCATATTTCATACTTTATGGTCAATTGGTAATGTGTTAAGAATTCCATAGTGAGGTTGGTGAAGATTCTAAAGGAACCACATTTTAATTCAATATACCATTTTTCAACAACTCAAGTCAGGGATATCTGGAAAAGATGCATCCTCACACTATCATCCATAAACAGTTTGGATGAACACCATAAGTGGTATGTCATGATGTGTGTAGAGGGGTCTTCTCCCAACTTACCATCAAACTTTGGGATATCTGATGGAAACTTGGAAGGCATTGTTGGCCATGAAGGGTCATGGGAAACATGGTCATTCATTAACCATGAAAAATCAAGTAATTCTACCATTGTAAGAAAGGAAACAACGTAAATGAGTACTATGAGGCAGATGAAGTCTATATTGTCCTAGATAAACCTTGTGGTCTCTCTATATTTTTACTACTAGGGGGTTGGGGAGATCTTGAAGAGTTAGTGCCTCTAAAAATGGTGGCACTTCCAGGAGCATGATTGCTCCCAAAACCAAACGTGCCCCAAGAGGGCATTCCCCCAGGGGTACATGTTGACCCTCCAAGAAAAAAATACCCAAAGTTAGTCCCAGGGAGTAAATCCTCATGAACAAATATGTTAACAAAGGGAAAGCCTCCCCATGGTGAAAATTCCCCCCCAAGGGATGTGCCCTGAGGGAAGGGTGTGTTGACCCATAGAAAGTTAAAACATCCTGATGTATTTTTGTCCCCTACCTGGCTAGGGAAAACTCCAAAACCACTAGACATATTTCAATCAAAAGGTACACCCATACCTAATGATTCTAGGATGCTCATAGGATTGGTAGAGGTGGAAGAATTTCTACCTACCATGTTGAAACCAAGTATCGACCTTCCACTAGAAAAGGATCCAAAAGTGGGCTTCAATATGAAGGGGATGGGTGTAGGAACGCTAGGTATACTAACGGATGGAAAGGATGATACAACTGGTGTCCCCAAGATCAAGAGACCAATAAAAAATGGTATGTATGACATAGGTCCCATGGAGCTAAGGGGTGGTAACGTGGACATCACAAGGATGCCCATAGTCCCACTTGAATATGGGCTCGATAAATTAGCTACATTGGATGAAAAAAATAGTCCTTCCATGGTGGGAGGATGACTAAATAAATAAAATTATCACTTAAAATTTCCCATAGTTGGACAAGTAGAGGTGCATACAACTCAGTGAATTGAGGATTAAATTTTTTTGGAGGATGTTCATATACCACTGCCACTTCAATTAAACCAGTCTCATCAAACCCAATATAAGACCCTTCGAATTCCTTGGCACCTATCTCGCACTGTTCTAGAGGAAGTTGCACCTCCGTGATGGGATCAAGTCCTTATTGTCAATGAGACCGACACGATGATTTATCCATAGTGAATGTAATATGTGCAAATCCAAACACAGTTCAACCTAAGTCCAACCTATATTCAGAAAAAAAGAGCACACCCCTAATCAATCTAAGCCATCATCAAGAAAACCAATTGGCTCAGAGTCCTTCCGAAAACTAGCTCTATGGGGGAGATGAAGTCCCCACAAGATTGGATAGCGAAGGTATGAGGATTAGTTATGATGATATCCATGAAAAATTCCTAATTGGTCCAAGCACATTTTATTAATGTAGGCACCCCTAGGGGAAATAATATTGTGAATGAATGTCTTCCCTAGGTACTACATGCACAACCCACCTACGGTCACTTTTTTGGATACCTAGAAAAGGTCACTAAGGATATCACCTCACAATCAATGACTAGGTAAACAATCATAGGTCCAACCGCATGTAAGAGAAATGTAACTAAGCATAAAGATTTGAAGGTGAGACACCAATGAAACCCACGTACACATAGCAATCGAAGTGGTACCACAAATACCAAAAACAATAGAGAGGGGTAATATCCCTACTTTCCCCAATGCGACCTCATTCTTAACTCTTGTGTTAGAGGAGGATCCTGACACACTAGTTGCAAGAATGGATTTATCACTCTTTAATGAATCCTAAGTTACATTTTCATGGCCTTGGAGAGTTTACTCTCCAATCCTATTCCAAGGCCCTAAGCCTAATTAATGTTGGTTCACTATAAAAGAAAAGTCTCTAATGAATTTTGGATTATGCATTGTATTTTTATGGTTGTTTTTTAAGTCCAAGGGAATTAGATGAAATGTTTGGTGATGTTATGAATCTTGACCCATCCAAGAAATACAAAGATTATAATGTAAAATTTTGGTTCAATGAAATATAGATATGGGAGGGAAAGAGAATTTTTCCTTTTCTTTGCAACTTTTCAAAATTAAATCTCACACACACCAAGTAACCAACAAACAATTTATATATGAAATTTTTTCAAACGTTTTGAAACCAAACAATGGTCCTAATGCACTCTTTTCACTAATGCTTCAAATGCAGTGAAGCGTGCAAATATTTTTTTTCTTTTGTAGTTTTCTCCAATTGTAATGCAAACAATTCCTAATCCAAGCATGAATGAATATTCAAAAAGGAAAAAAAAACAACAACTAGCAAGAAAAGGGGCTATAGGAAATTGGAAGTGATGTCAAATCAACCCACTCCAATGTCGCTACCAATATTTCACCCAAAAACACACATAGGAGGATAGATATAGTAATGAAGAACAATTATACAAGAACAAAATAATGGAAGAGGTATAAAAAACTACCATATATGTTTATATTTGTTGGGTCCGCTTGCCCAACTAAACAAGATCACTAGACAAAAAATAGGGTGGTCTAAGTGATCCACAACAAATCACACAATTACACTACAAAAAAACAAGGAAGATGAATTATCTGACCAAAGAATTAAAACATAGGTAAATGTTTCACAACACAAACCCACAAAGACCTTAGAGACTAGAAGGATCAAACCTGATCTCAAAAGTTTGGAAATTATTATATTTCCCCAATTTAATGGGATCATTGCATGACACAGGATAGATAACAAGTGACTATCATCATGTAACCCCTATAGTTCAACAAGTGACTATGCATAATTTTTGTTTTTAAGAAAAGGGATATGCTTCAGATCTATCATATATAAGAGCTCTGTACCTATGAAAAACACAACGAAGAGAAAATAAACCACAAACTACAAATATAGGGTATTTAGGAAAGGTATTTAGAGAAGAATCAAAATATTTATTCCTGTTGGATTTCTCATTTCCCTTCTCAGGTTGTCTGAGTTATTGACCCAGGTTTCATGTCATTCGGGGTTCCAACAAAGCCTCTAAAACTATCATCCCTCTTGGTAAACTAGAAGGAAACACAACACCCAGAAGGCGCTGCGCAGTCTCACCCGAGATAGATTTAAAATGGGTGGCTGTAAGACTCAGGTGTTTACAACGTAGGATGGAGTAGGGGATAGGGGTTTCTTGATTAAGTCCAGATACCGTGAGATGTAAGGGAAACTACTTATTCCTTGGAGTCGCATACATATATCCAAAAACTACTTATTCCTTGGAGTCACATACGCATATCCCACAGTTTAATTTAAGCAAAGTATAAATAGATTCATAACAATGTATTAACTCATTTATTAAGATTAATCATTAATTGTTGAAATAAAGAAGAGACATGCATACATTCAACATATTATACGAGTATTACCATGGTTCACCCCCTCTTGGGCTACGTCCACAAAGATTTGGCTCTTGGCTCTTTTATTATGGAAGTTATGTATTCATGGGGCCACATGCTTACAATTATCCATCAAACTGGGTAAGATCCATGTGAGGCGAACTAGATCACACCAGGCTCCACAGCCTGCGGTCTAATCCTTAGATCTACCTTCCCTCGTATCTTCTTTTCTCAACTTCTTACAAAATCAGTTCAAACATCTAACAATTACCACAAAGAATAACATAACAACTACTACTAACTGATACTTTCGTATCTATATTTATACATTTCGGGCTCTTCAGCCTTTTTCAGAATATTACCAAAACCCTAACCCTTCTTACATTAGGTCTTTCTCCCACACGCGTGTTGTTATTCTTCCAGTTTTCGCTTTCCTTTGTGCATGCTTTCTTGCATGCGCACTTGCTGTTCTTTTTCCAGTTGTTACTTCAGTTTTCTGCACACTTTCTTTCCCACGATCGCTCTTCTTTCCCCTTCGGTCTGGTGGAAACAGGCCCCTCATCCTGAGTCACCTAATTGCTCTGTTCTTCCTTGATCTCCTTGGTGATCATTTGGAACTATTTCTGCAACTCTTCCTCTTTTGTCAATGCATGCACGGTTTTCTCCTTGATGGTGTTGACTGTTTGAGATGCCACTTCCTCGCTCATCAGTCCTATGCATTCTAGTTGAGTTTGTGTTGTCTATTTTCTAACTCGGTGTCTGAGTTTGTTGTACATGAAGTAATTCTCCACCAACTGAGTAACCCGTCTGCAATTGGGTTTATATAGTCTGCATCGCACGCATTTGTTCTGTACAACTGGCCGATATCTTCTGAATCTAGACAAGTGGGTTCTACGAACCTCTCACCTTCTGATGGGTCGAGTGGGGCTATGAACCTATAGTCCCCCGACTCAAATGTCATTTTTATGGTTTTTAAGTTAATTATGGCCTGGTTGTTGAATGCCCAATACAGACCAAGTAGCGTCGGGTAAGGTGTTGCGCCATCTACTATTTCGATGACTTCAAAGTCTTCCTTAGTGCACACACAATCCAGATCTATCATCACTCCTTTTAGTCTGCCTATTGGTAGGACTCGATGTTGATTTGTTAGCTTTAATTGAACAGTTGAGTATCCTAGTGTAGGTTCTCCCATGCATTGAGATGTAGTTTTTTGTAGTACATTCACTTCGGATCCTATATCTAGTATAATATCTCCCATATTAAAATCCCCAATGTTATCATTTAGTCTAAATTCCCTACTTGTTCTTCTTCTTGTGTGTAGGTGGTTGACAGTTTTCAATTCTGGCTTTTGTTCCATCTTGCTGCTACATTTTTCTAGGATGGTTTGCAATATTTTGACAAATGAAGGATCACTTAACATTTTGATTCATGATTGCAAAAAGTATTTGATCGTATTTACTTTTTCCTTGGGTTGTATTCTATTGGTATGGTCCAGTGATGGCGGCATTTCATATTCCAGAGCTTCCTTTCTCTGTTGTGCAGTCAACACAATGTTCTCCTTCTGGAATTCTTGTCGGGCTTCTGTAAAGATCTCCTTCTCCTTATGCACGTTGAACTGCTTCTTGGGGTCGGTGTTCTTCTTTACCCATTGGTTCTATGCTGGTTCCTGTAGAACTGTTTCATTTCCTATTTTCGTTCCTCCTCGAGTGACTATGGTTATGTTTCATCTGTTATCCCTTGCTTCGATTGAAATCCACTAAACATTCTGGTTATTTTGATTCCTTTTTTCCTAGATTTTTACGAGTAGTGTCAGACATTCCTCTGTATCGTGGTCCGATGCACAACAATACATACAATTCGCTGGTGGCAGTGGACACTCCTGTGCGTAATGTCTTGGTTGCTGGCAATTGTGACATGTAATAGGTCCTCTACAGTGTCTAAAACCTCCTCTGGCTCGTCCTTCTCCTCTATAAGTTGCAAGGTCACCTCGCGATGGGTTATACTGTGGTGCCTAATTATACTGTGTGGTATTGTACTGGGGCTGTGTCGGGTTGTACTGCGGCTGCATGTTATTGTAAGGTTGTGGCACAGTATTATACTATTGTTGCACAGTGTTGTATGGTGCTGGGGCTTGATTGAAATGTGGTGTTTCCTGCCCAATCATCATTTCTGCCTGTACCCTATATTCGTCTGATGTTCTTTCCTGCATCATCTCCATAGTTTTGCAGTCTTTGTCATCATGACCGACTGACTTGAAAACGGTGCAATATGAGTTCTTTGGGATTGTTTGGTATTTCTACATCATCGTACAGTGGTAAGGGTCGTGACCTGGTTTCTTGAATATTTTGCACCATAATCCTCCCTGTGGTAGTGGGTTTGGCATCCATGTTGCCATATACTATGCGAATGTTGGGCATTCATTCTTATGGTGTCCTTCCGTCTTGTAGGTAGTGCACCAAACGACTTCTCGTTTGTCCTTGTTCTTATTTTGGTTCAGCTGAAATGTTAAGTTCTTCAGATCCTCCTTTAGTTCTTCGATAGTCAGGTCCGTGTGCTGGTACTAATTCTCTTCCAATTGAAAGGCTGCCTGCAGAGCCTCTGCCTACGTCTAAAACTTCTATTGTCATAATGGATATTTTAAGTGTGGGAGTAGTGAGTTGAAAAACATGTGTCGATGCTGCATATTGGTCATAAGGTATTTTAACTTTCCTTTTAGTCACTTAAATCTTTGATCGATCTCCCATATCGATTCTCCTGGTTTCTGTCTTATTTCAATCATCTCATTCATGTATTGATCCTCTCAGCTTGGCTTCTGGAACTCATTGATCAATAGTTTCTTAATGTCGTCCAGTGTCCTTGTCACCCCGGGAACATTGTTCGTGTCTAGACTCATGTACTAGTCTAGTGCATGGTCCCTTAGCATGATTTCTAGCTGCATGAGTTTGGTCTCTTCATCAGTGATCTTCTTTGCTTCCCAGATCTTTGTGTAAATGAACAAATTCTTCTCAGGGTCTTATGTCGCTTCCCCTTGGAACCCTGGTAATCGGATAGTGGGATCATGTCCTTCCATTCCAAATACTAAGCTACCTCCTCCGTGCGGTGTATATAATTGACTAAGGTTGCATGAATTGGCTCCTCCAGTTGTTTCCCTTTGTGTAGATGTACTTTCTGTTGTCGGATTTCCTCCAAAATTTGGTTTTCTAAACAGTGGTGTTCTCTTTAGTGTATTGGTCGCACATGGGTTTATGGGTTCCACACTGACATTAAAATTGAAGGGATGGCTGTCTTATCCTCTTGTTCTCGGGCCTCTTGTTTTCCTCTCATATGCAGCACACAGGATTTCCTGAATCTGCTCCACAACCCAGATATCCTCTACCTCTTCCTCGTCGCTGGCCAAGCCCTCCCTCTCGGCTAGGACTCTCTTCTTGTTATTCACCTTATATTGGTAGATTTATCCACTACACGTCATTCCTGATGACACCAAGATCCACTTGAGTTGGTCGTCATCCATCAAGATTAGGTCCAAGGGTTCCTCCTCCTTCTTCTCTGTCAGTGCTTCCCCCCTTCTCCCATGTGCGCATGGAAGTCTAGATGTCTGATTCCATTGTCATTACACCTTTTTTATATAGCAGTATCTTGATGGAAGTATATAGTGATCGAATGTACCTTCCTCTGGTTCCTTGTAGGAAATCTTGCTCGGCTGCGTTGTATGACTTTGTTGTGTCTACCGCAAATTTTGTGATAAAACTTGCCACAATACTGTCAAGCTAAAAGTTGGCTGTGTGAGTGAATTTGTTGTTCACCTGCTGTAGCTGTTGGATCTGTCTGGAGTCCAATATAGCTATCGAATCTGGTTTGTCGCGTGATTATCCTTTAACCTTAAGATCCACTCCTATAGTAGATGCCGAAAATCACAGAAAAACACTTCGTGTAAATCCATAAATACGTATTTATCCAGGTATTTACGCGGTGTGATCCTGTGGTTTCTATTGTCTTTCTGTGAAAACTCTATCTCTTTAGTTCTCAACCAGCCCTTGATTTCTTCTCTTGTGGGGTTCCAAGGTTTCAACATCCCCTTCTAATGGCTCATTTCTCTTCCTTCGGTTCTTTATTCATTCCATCTCATCTACTCAGTCCTTTCTTGTTCCTCTTAACACGACAACATAACCATTTGTTGGATTTCTCATTTCCCTTCTCGCTTTGCCTGTGTTATTGACCCAGGGTTCATGTTGTTCGGGGTTCCAACAAAGCCTCTAAAACTATCGTCCCTCCTGGTAAACCAAAAAGCAACACAGCACCTGGAAGGCGCTGCACAGTCTCACCTGAGATAGCTTTAAAATGGGTGGCTGTAAGACTCAGGTGTTTATAGCCTAGGACAGAGTAGGGGATAGGGGTTTATTTATTAAGGCCAAATACAGTGAGTTGTAAGGGAAACTGCTTATTCCTTGGAGTCGCATACGTATATCCAAAAACTACTTATTCCTTGGAGTCGCATATGTATATCCCACAATTTAATTTAAACAAAATAAAAATAGATTCATAAAAATGTATTAAGTCATTCATTAAGCTTAACCATTAATTGCTTAAATAAAGAAGAGACATGCATACATTCAACATATTATACGAGTATTATCGTGGTTCACACCCTCTTGGTCTACGTCCACAAAGATTTGGATCTTAGCTCTTTTATTATGGCAGTTCTGTATTCTTGGGGCGACGCGCTTACAATTCTCCATCAAACTGGGTAAGATCCATGTGAGGCGAACTAGATTGCACCAGGCTCCACAGCCTGCGGTCTAATCCTTAGATCTACCTTCCCTCATATCTTGTTTTCTCAACCGCTTACAAAATCGATTCATACAGCTAACAATTACCAGAGAGAATAACATAACAACTACTACTAAATGATACTTTTGTATCTATATTTATACATTTCAGGATCTTCAGCCTTTTTCAGAATATTACCAAAACCCTAACCCTTCTTATGTTAGGTCTTTCTCCCATACACGTGTTGTTCTTCCTCCAATTGTCGCTTTCCTTTATGCATGCTTTCTTGCATGCACGTGTGTTGTTCTTTTGCCAGTTTTTACTTCAGTTTTCTACATGCTTTATTTCCCACGATCGCTCTTCTTTCCCCTTCTGTCTAGTGCCAACAATTCCCAAGTGGAGTTACCAGTTCTGTTATGGTATAAATATCACAATGATATCATAGGATAGATGGAATATCTCCCTAGGATCTACGTATTGATCCTAGAAAGAAAGATGGGTAGATTCATATGGATTTCCTAGACTCAAGTAGATATATCCATAATTAAACTAAGGAGTGTCAGATATAGTGATGCAGCCCCCTACTCCCCCCTAGGGCTGCACGACCTCTCGGTCAAGGATCTCCGATTCGTGAGCCAACCGAATATCTGAAACCTTGATGGTCTCATTATGTATCTAAACAAAGGCCCTTTCGGCTCTCTGGTACAGGTCTTATGGTACTCGAAACCTTCCTTCTCATTCTTATGCAAAATCTTAGAGTACTGGGCGCTAGTTCCTTTTTATGATAATCCCCCTCTTGATGTGACCTTGGGTGATGACCTCACATGACCATGTGATTTCCAACCCGACCAAAAGCAGTTTGGGATCAAACTGCTTTTCAACCCGCAATTCTCTTCGAGCCTCCATGTGTCCTTTTTCCAAAACCATGGTCTGGATTGCGGCCCACCCTCAACGTTTTAAAATCCATGCAAATCCTGTCCCCACAATGCTACGGGACCGTTGATCTCCCTATATTGATGGTACTGTCTGAACTGATGGTTCATATCTGTCCTTTCCAAATCTACAGACCATATCTGCCCCTCCTAAATCAATGGATGTAATCTCCTTCATGATTCCAGACTTCAGAATTTTCAAATCTCAAACCCTTCTTTCCTTTGTACGTCAATATTCTGAAGTTGACGATCTGCAGACACCTGTCCTCCTCAATCAACGACCCTTCTTCTACTTCAAGTGTTTGACCTTTCAACTAGATCAATGGTCCTGCAACCCCTCTCTTGATCAACGGTCGAGATCTCCTTCGGGTCTCTGGAATTTTGAGATCTCAAATCTTAAACTTCACTTCCCCTCGAAGTACATGGGATTCTGCCATGCGTCCTACTAAATCAGACGGTTGAGTCTTACTTTGGCACTTTACCTGGAGTTCACAGATTTATGCCACATCTCTTTTGATTTGACGACTATGAGTTACTTCAAGAATTTCCTCAGAGTCCACAATCTGTCGCCACATGTCCCTCTATATCGGATGGTCCAGATCTCCTTCGGCTCTTCAGGTTTTGAGAATCTCAAATCTCAATTGAAAACTCAATGCAATTTACCTGGATCTCGTGATCTGTTGAAAAGTGTCCACTCACAGATCGATGACTCTCGACTCTTAGGCCATTCACACTTCAAGAGTTTCAAGTCTGAACTTAAAAACTCTCAAATAGATTTCCCAAAGCTGTTGGTATATTGACACGTATCTCCTGGCGATCAATGGTCATGATCCTACTATGGCTATTTCACCTCGTCTTCATCCACAAAATTCCAGAGCTGTGGATCTTGTGCCACCTATCTTCCTTGATGATGGATGGTCCCAAACTACTTCGAGACTTCAAAAATTTGGTAAGTTCTCTCTCCTATGTGTGCAAATCTCTAAGGCTCGTGCACCTTTCTCTAATCAGACGATTGTTGATCCTTTGCACTATGATCCAACAACCGCTTTTTCTCCTCCTCCCGAGCTTCTGATTTCCTCTGAATTAGAATATTTCTCAGTCTTCAAAGGTCTCAACCTTTTCTCCTCCTACGAGTATGACTCTTGGATCTCGTTAACATTTATGAAAAGTGATATCCCTTCTGAGCTTGATCCTTAAATTATTTTGACTTCCCACACACTCCTTCGATTCGGGGATTTCGATAACTCAGTTCAAAGAATTTCTTGAAAATAAATTCTTCTCGCCCTCTTGGCATTCCTCTGTTCTGGTTCTTCGATGCTTAGTCATCCCTTGACGCTGTGCACTCCTTGCACCTGGTCTAAGTTTCCTATTCTCTCTCTCTGAACTCTTCTAATTCAATATGAGACTCAGTCGACGCACTCCTTGCGTTCGAGATGCACACCTTGCATACAAGTTTCATAAGAGAAGCAATTGAAACTTATCCAGTTTCGTCACAAATTCATACAATCAACTTCTCGAACAATCATACATGAAAAAAAATGAAATAAATCACATACACAAAATGTAACATTCATTCAATCACACAATAAAATGAACACACTCCAATATTTGGGACAATTTAGTTTGTTCTATTCATTCATGAAACAAATTACATACATTGTAGTTCCTCCATGCGTCTTTCTTCTACTCTATTCTTCTCTACTGATCTCTATCCTCCTATCTCATAATAATTTTACAATACAACAACAAACTATCTAAGGACTAGCTCCACGAGCTCTCTTGTCCTATCTACAACCTATCCTATCAAGTCTTAGCAATTACCTACTTTGTCCTATTACAATAACTAACATTTATTTCTAGATAAGAGTCAACACTCTATATCTGCAATCCCTTACTATCCTATACGACTTTACAAACATGACATATTTAAAAATGTTGTTTCCAAAAATATCTCAACAACTTGATTTACTTCTGAATTAAATGTTGAGATGTCATGTCCATGCCTCCACGCTTGCGTCTTTGACTTTGAAGGCTATTCTCCTGTATCATACTCCTCTGGTTAAAATTTTCATGGACTCCTGTCCATGAGCTCCTGTACTATTTTTTCGTTCTTCAAAATATCAAGTTCAGTGACCCAACTTGCATCTTCCATTGGATGATCTTTCCACTTCACTAAGTATTCAGGATATGTCTTCCTCCTGGTCTTCTTTCCATCTCTCTGTTCAATGATTTTCTCCATCTGAGATTTTTCTGTTGTGGGCAATTGTTCTTCCCACTGAACTTCCTTTTGATCATATGATACTCCTCCCTCATCTCTCCAGTAAGGACATAGGTCTGCAACATTGAATATCAGTGATATCCCAACATTGTCTAGCAACTCAATTTCATAAGCATTTGCAACGAATTTTCTGAGAATCCTGCATGGTACTATCTTCTTCATCTTCAACTTGTTATACGTTCCCCTTGGAAACCTTTCTTTTCTCAAATGAGCTAAAAATTCATCTCCAACTTCGAATTTAACTTCTCTCCTCTTTTGATCAACTATGTTCTTGTATTTATGGTTGTTTTCCTATAGCTGTTCTCTGACTCTGTCATGGAGTTTCTGCATTTTTGTTGCAAAATCTTCCGCTTCAGTGCTTCTAAACTCTTCTTGATTCAGATATCTCAACTCTATAATCCCTCTTGGTTGTATACCATACACAATTTCAAATGGAATTTTCCCTGTGCTCATGTTCACTGAATTATTAAATGAAAATTCTGCTTGTGCCAGAATCTGATCCCATCGACGACCTTGCTCAGTGACTAAACTTCTAAACAAGTTTACCAGACTCTTGTTTACTACTTCAATTTGTTCACCTGTCTGAGGGTGATATGATGAAATAAAGGACAAGTTTGTCCTCAACCTCTTCCATAGAGTCCTCCAAAAGTATCCTACAAATTTGGTGTCCCTATCTGAGACTATGCTCCTCGACAATCCATGTAATATCACCACTTCTCTGAAAAACAAATTTTCTATGTGTGTAACATCGTTTTTTTTCTGGCATGGTATGAAATGTGCCATTTTTTAGAATCTGTCCACCACAACAAATATGGAATCACTCTCTTTCTGAGTTCTAGGCAATCCCAATACAAAATACATATTGATTGCATCCCACAGCCTCTCTGGAATTGGTAATGGTTGATACAAACCATTGTTCTATTGTCTTCCTTTTGCATACTGACAAATTCTTCATTTTTTCACAAAATTGTTCACCTCTTCCCTCATGCTCGACCAATAATATGAATTACTTAGTTGTACAAATGTCTTATCATGACCAAAATTTCCAGCCAAACCTCCACTTTGTTTCTCTTTCAGCAGGTTATCTCTCATTGAGCATTTCAGTATGCATAGTTGGCTTCCTTTGAACAATAATCCATCCTGGATCAAATATTCAGTTCATGGGCTTCTATCTACCAACAAAGTATTCTTGCATGCCTCATAAGCTTCCCTAAAATCTGCATCTTCTCTATACATCTCCTTGAGGTGTTCAAACCCTAAGGTCTCCACATGGAATTCATGTACAATTAAACTCCTCATGCTCAAAGCATCTACAACTATGTTAGAAGTTCCAAAAATATGATTAATAACAAAAGTAAAATCTTGCATAAATTCTACCCATTTATCATGTCTTTGATTCAAATTTTTGTTCCTAGTAATAAGCTGCAAAGCTTGGTTATCACTGTACAAGATAAATTCTTTAGGAATTAGACAGTGCCTCCACTTATTCAAAGCTTGAATCACTACATAAAATCCCTTGTCATATGTGGAATACTTATTCTTGGTGTCATTCAACTTCTCACAAAAATAAGCAACTGGTCTATTATCCCAACTCAAGACTGCTCCAATAGCTAATCCACTTGCATCACATCTCACTTGGAATGTTTTTCCAAAATTTGGTAAGACCAGAATTGGTTGTTCTATGATTTTCTCCTTCAACACTTTGAAACTTTTTTCAGCTTCCTCTCTCCAACTAAAAGACTTGCGTTTCTTTTTCACAGTGTCCATCATGGGCACACATATACCACTGAAATTTCTGATAAACTTTCTATAAAAACTTGCTAACCCATGAAAACTTCTTACCTCAAATATACTGCTTGGCGATGGCCATTCTTTGATTTCTCACCTTTTCTGGATCCATCTTCAATTCATTTGAAGAGATCACAAAACCCAAGTATATGAGTTCCTTCTTCATAAAAGAGTTTTCTTCAAATTTATCAGCAATTTCTCTTGCTGCAACTTTTCCATTACTGATGTCAAATGTCTTAAGTGTACTTTCTCTGTCTTATTGAAGATTAATATGTTATCCAGATATACTATGACAAATTTTCCTATTAATCCTTTCAATACTTCATTCATCAATCTCATAAATGTGCTTGGTGCATTTGTCAACCCAAATGACATGACCAACCATTCAAACAATCCTTCATCTACCTTGAATACTATTTTCCACTCATCTCCCTCTCTCATCCTTATTTGATGATATCCACTCTTAAAGTCTATCTTGGAAAAATAGATTTCTCCACTCAAACAATCCATAAAATCATCCATCCTTGGTAAAGGAAATCTATACCTAATGGTTATCTTGTTTATGGCTTTGGAATCTGTAGACATTCTCCATCCTCCATCCTTATTTGGACTTAACACATTTGGTACTGTGCATGGGCTTAAACTTTCCCTGACTAAACCTTTATCCAACAACTCCTGGACTTGATTTTTGACTTCCTCATTCTCCCTAGGTGTCAACCTATAAGCTGATTTGTTTGGTAAACTAGCTCCTAGAATAAGGTCAATATGATGGCTTAGACTCCTAATGGGTGGCAATGAGTGAGGTAACTCATCCACTACTATGTCAACAAAGTTTTCTAACAGTTCATAGATTTCTTTAGGAAAATCTTCCACAGAAGTATTTGTAAGGATAACTCTAGGCTTCCTCACTACAACAAACTATATTTCTTTCTCCTTCTTGACTCCATTCAAGAGTTCCTTCCCACTCATGAGAAGTATACTTGAACTAGCTTCCCTCTTTTTTCTCTTTGTCTTCTATGGGTAATAGCATATGTGTTATACCATTATTTTCTAGGGTATAAGTATTCTTTCTTCCATCATGAATAACTTTTCTATCAAACTTCCATGGTCTCCCAAATAAAATATGACAGACATCCATAGGAATTACATCGCATAATATTTCATCCCTATAACCTCCTATTTTAAATTCAACTTGGCATTGTTGACTTACCATTACTTGATGTCCTTTATGCAACAATGATACCTTGTATGGGTTTGGATGTGAAGTTGTCTTCAACTCCAACTTCTCCACCATCTCTGTGGATACTAGATTGTCAGTGCTCCCACTATCTATGATCACCTTGAAAACTTTGTATTTCATCTTGCAAGCAGTCCTGAAAAGACTTGTTCGCTGAACTGGTTCTTATGCCTCCTTCTCTAGTTTAAGAAGGATTTTCCTCATCATGAGGTTCTTTCCTCCTTCTGCTGCTTCTGTTTCCACATACTTTTGTGCTTCAGCGATGTGTGCTTCACCTCCTCCTTCTTTATTTCTCTCAGGACATTCCCAATACTTGTGCCCTGGTTTTACACATGCATAACATCTAAATTCGCCTCCTATGGCTTTTCCTCTTCCTCTGGAAAAGGAGATTCTTCCTCCATGTTGTCCTTCCTTAGAACTTTCACCTTTCTTTGGGTGACTATGTTGTTTTCCAACTTCATGCTTTGGTTTCTAGAACTTTTCTCTGTTGATTCCCTTACTTCTTCTTGAATTTCCTCCTCTGTTTCATTGTCTTTATTTCCTGGCCAATTTTTCTTCGTCTTTCAAGGCTAATTGGTAAGCATCCTCGAATTTATTGATAGACATCATGCTAATCTCCTCTTGTATTTCATATCTCAGTCCATTGATATACCTGGCTATTTTTTCATCTTCATTCTCTTTCTTTCCAGCCCTGATGTTCAGTCTATAAAATTCCTCAGTGTAGTCCTTCATTGATAAGATTTTCTGTCTCAGGTTTTGAAATCTCCCGAATAGATTGATTTGATAGTCCTTTGGGATAAATTTGGATTTCAGCTTGGCTACCATCCTATCCCAGTTCTTAATTTTCTACTCACCTTTTCTCCTGCATTCGGCTTGCAGTTCATCCCACCATAGTGTTTCATGACCTTTTAGTCTTGTCACTGCATGCTTCACCATCTTGTCTTTTTCGATATCTTCATAATAAAAGTATTTTTCCATAACACGTACCTAATCTAACAATTCTTCAACTTCTAAATTTCCTTCATACATTGGTACCTCTATTCTTGCTCTGGCTCCTATTATTGAAACAACTTTCAATAAACGATCTTGTGCAACATCCACTGCTACATTTTCTTCATCATCTATCTCTTCGATCTCATCTTCACTGATATATCCAGCGTCTGGTGCTCTCCTTTTCATTTTTTCCATGGATTCCAGTCTCATTTAGAGTCTCCTCATTTATTCTTCCATTTTTGGATTCTCTCTTCATCTCCTGGGTGACATGATTTCAGTGCATCACCTTCTGATTATTACAAATAGAAATCAATTTTTCTTGATACCGCAAATGATATCATTTTGTCTCCTTTATCCTTTGCCTGCTATCTACAAACAAACTCAATATCTACTATGATACCACTTGATGCATCCCCCCTACTCCCTATAGGGATACACGACGTCCCAGTCAAGGATATCTGATTCATGAGTCAACCGACTCTCTGAAACCTTGATGGTATTATTATGTATCTAAACACATGCCCTTTCGACTCTCTCATGTAGGTATTATGGTACCCGCAACCTTCCCTCTCACTCTTCAGTGAAATCTCAAGGTACTGGTTGTTATCTCCCTTTTATGATAAGCCCCCTCTTGATGTGACCTTGGATGATGACCTCACATGACCACATGATTGCGGGCATGACCTAAAGTGGTTTGGGATCAAACAACTTTTCATTCTGTAATTCTCTTCGAGCCTCCATGTGTCCTTTTTCCAAAACCACGGTATGGATTTTGGCCCGCCCTCAACGTGTTAAAGTCCACACAACTCCTTTCCCCACAATGATAGAAGACCATCAATCTATCGATCTTGACGGTACTGTCTGAACTGGCGGTTCAAATCTTCCCTTACCAAATCTATGGACCATATCTGCCCCTCCTAAATCAACGAATGTGATCTCCTTCATTATTTCGAACTTGAGACTTTTCAAATCTCAAACACTTCTTTTCTCCATACGTCACTCTTCTGGATTTGAAGATCTACGGACACCTGTCCTCCTCAGTCAACAACCTTGATTCTACTTCGGGTGTTTGACCTTTCAACTAGATCAACAGTCCTACGACCCCTTTCTCGATCAACGGTTGAGATCGCCTTTGAGTCTCCGGACTTTTGATATCTCAAATATCAAACTTCACTTCCCCTCAAAGTACATGGGATTTTTCCATGCATCCTACTGAATCGGACGGTTGAGGATTACTTCGGGACTTTACCCGGAGTTCACAAATTTATGCCATGTCTCTTCTGATATGATGACTATGAGTTACTTTGGGACTTTCCCCGGAGTCCACGATCTGTTGACACGTGTTCCACTGGATTGGATGGTCCAGATCTCCTTCGTCTCATTAAGGTTTGAGAATCTCAACCCTCAACTGAAACCCCAATGAAATTTACCTGGTGCTCGCGATATGTTGAAAAGTGTCCACTCACAGATCGACGACTCTTGGCTATTCATGCTTTACGAGTTTCAAGTCTCAACTGGAAAACTCTTGAATAGATTTCCCGAAGATGCTAGTCTGTTGACATGTATCTCCTGGTGATCAACGATTAGGATCCTACTTCGACTATTTCACCTCCTCTTCATTCACAAACTTCCGGAGTTGTGGATCTTGCGCCACCTGTCTTCCTTGACGACGGATGGTCCCAAACTACTTCAGGACTTTGAAACTTTGGTAAGTTCTCTCTCCTGCATGTGTGAAGCTCTAAGGCTTGTGCAACTTTCTCTGATCAGACAGATGTTGATCCTTTGAATTGTGATCTAACGACCATTTTCACTCCTCCTCTTGAGATTTTGATTTCCTCCGACTTAGAATATTTCTCAGTCTTCAAAGGTCTCAACCTTTTCTCCTCCTATGAGTCTGACTCTTGGATATCATAAAAACTTATGAAAAGTGCTATCCCTTCTAAGATTGATCCTTAAAGGATTTTGACTTCCCATGCACTCCTTGCATTCAGATATTTCGATAACTAAGTTTGAAGGATTTTTTGAAAATAAATTCTTCTCGCCCTCCTGGCATTCCTCCATTTTGGTTCTTATATTCTTAGTCATCCCTTGATGCTGTGCACTCCTTGCACCTAGTCTAAGTTTCCTCTACTCTCTCTCTGAACTCTTCTGAGTCAATCTGAGACTCATTCGATGCACTCCTCACGTTCGAGATGCACACCTTGCATACGAGTTTCATAAGAGAAGAAATTGAAACTTATCCAGTTTTGTCACAAATTCATATGATCAACTTCTCGAACAATCATACATGAATGAAAATTAACTAAATCACATACACAAAATGTAACATTCATTCAATCACACAATAAAATGAACACGGTCCAAGATTTGGGACAATTTTGTCTATTCTATCCATTCATGAAACAAATTACATACATTGCAGTTCCTCCCTGCGTCTTTCTTCTACTCTATTCTTATCTACTGATCTCTATCCTCCTATCTCATAATAATTTTACAATACAACAACAAACTATCTAAGGACTGGCTCCATGAGCTCTCTAGTCCTGTCTGCAACCTATCCTATCAAGTCTTAGTGGTTACCTACTTTGTCCTATTACAATAACTAATAGTTATTTCCAGATAAGAGTCAACACTCTATATCTGCAACCCCTTACTATCCTATACAACTTTACAAACACGACATATTTAAAAATGTTGTTTCCAAAAATATCTCAACAACTCAATTTACTTCTGAATTAAATGATGAGATGTCATGCCCCTGCCTTTACACTTGCATATTTGACTTTGAAGGCTATGCTCCTGCATCAGATAGCATACCTTAATATGTATGCCATACTTTGTATATCATGGTTGATGGAGATTTGAATTTCCCACTCTAGTCTCCACAATATTATTCATGCATACAAAAGACAAACAATTCCTTTATACCTCTCTACTTGGTGTCAAAATCCTATATTTACTTGTATCTAATATGATCTATACCGAAGTAAACCATATCAAAAAATTTGTAACTGAAATACAAATATGTTCAGGGGGGAAACCAATGATCTGTTAGATATGATAGAGAACTTACATCAAAACATACATTGGTGATTATGCCATTCTCCCTTGATTCCTTTCTCCTTATTTCTCCCTTCAACTTCTTGGTCAGACTAGGGTTTCCGACTTCTGGCTGTGATGGACATGACAAGCAAATCTGCAAACGGACAACATAAAAATACTCTTGGTCCTTCCTTGTCTTTCTCGAGACTTTCCTTTGTTATATATATATCTTTGGAGGAAGCTTGGGAGAGCTTATATATCTTCTAGAGACCACTAGAGACTTGAATTATTTGAGTTCCTATGCCCATGAAACAAAGATACAAATCATCCCTCACCTATCACCTCGTAACTCCGTGAATCTAGAAATTTTGACAAATAGTAACTTGTTTAACTATTGATGTCCAACTACTATAGTTGTATGATGTCACCTATGTGTCCGAGGACATCCCTAAAAATGTCCCTAAATGTCAAGAAAAACATGTGTTTTGGATTTCATGTTCTTGTGAACTCCCCTCTAGCCTGTATGGTGGAAATTAAGCTATAACAACATTTTCAACAAAGAAAATACTAAAATCATGGTGATAATGATGGGAACAATTCAAGAATCTCTGGTAGAGCCTAAGTGTGCCTCACACAAAACAAATATTTGACATAGAAAGTGAAACTAAACTTGAATTGATGATGCACTACATTTGGAAAGAAAGAATGGAGGAGATCCCCTAGGACAAACATTATAAAACTTTTACCGCGCATGGGTCATGGATGACGACATTTGGAAATAAAAAACTAAACTTCTCAATCATGATCGTATTACAGACGCTTGAAACTATGCATGGACTAATTTTCCATAGCTATGATCGTTTCTACCATTGGAAAAGCATAAAAAATCAGATGAATTTTTTGTCGGAATATAGATCCACTGTAAGTAATTTAAAAATATATATAATAACAGAAAACAAAACAAAATTACAATATAAAACTCGTATAAAATGCATATTCTATTCAAGGGGTAATTAAGGTTCATGTTCTAGTTCATTGGTATTTTTCAAAGAATAAATTCTTACATAACCAAGTAGGATGATATACTCCAGGTGAGAAAATTCATTCTTGATTCTTTCAATTTTAAGTGAAGAATCAAGAGGCATTAATGATTAGGCATGTCGCATAACCATTTGGATAAAATGTATCAAAGGTTATAAACATATCTTGGCAGTATTATGACAATCATTCATCATTTATTATGTCATCATTACATATTTTTCCTCTTTCAAAGAATGGATCAAGTAGCCCTTGATGACATCATATTATAGGGTTCACTTCGAAACTCATGATTATGGTCATTAGTTGTGCTTAACCCCATGCACAAACTAGATCTACCATCCATTGATTTTTGGAAACTAAAAGTGTTTTCTATTGTACAACCACATAAAGTGCCATGTAGATGTTGCTACAACATAAAATATTAAAAAAATATTCTCTTTCAACCTTCAAATAATGCACATAGTACTTAAGTTCATTAATAAATGTTTGAACTTAAGAGAAAGGATTAACATAAACTTAAGAAGTAGCTCACTTTAGGTGCCTAATTAAAATAAGAAGGCATCACTTTACATGCATAATATATTTTTCTTATATCAATAAATTCTGAAGTGGTTGACATGGCATCAACTGTGCCATTTATGCATGAGAAACCAAGGGTTGGAAATGATTGACCTCAACCCCTTATAAATAATATAAATTATATGATCCAAATTAATCATCACGTCACAATGAACATTGACTATGCCATATATAGAGGAGGATCACGATTCCAAAGTACAAGAGTAATGATGAATTGCAGTACAGATCCTATGGAATAGGAAATTATCTCCCAATAAATACTTAAATGTAACAATATCAAATAATCATGTACATCTGTGTGTGTGAATGATGATAATCATCTAATGTATATACTAGTTGCTCGTTCATTACTCATGTGGGCCTAGTTCCATGCCAACATACTATTTACTTATATAGGTGATCCCTTAGATCGGGTAGAGGATCATAACAATTACCAACCTATTGGAGATGATTTTTCCTTGAAGCATAAGATGAAACCATGTAATAAGTTTTCCTTAAATTTCTACTCAATTGATGTCATGCTTGATTATATGTCCATCCATATCTGATTCTTATTGGTGTTTATCTTTTATAGTCTTATTATATCCCTAAAATACCTTTGGATAAAATGTGATCCAAATTGTCTGGATAAACACTAGGGGTTGTATTTGGTTACTAGTGACACTCCCTTTCACTTCTGCATTGGTTCTGCCAACCCAAGGGGGTTCTCCTAGAATGGTTTGAAACTCTCTAAATTCTTCGGGAAAATAATCCTCTAAACTTGTGATAAAACTTGTTTCTCCTTCAAATATACAAACAATTTATTGAAATCTCCAAAGCTAAATTGAATATTTATGTTTAAATCATTAGATCAAATAAAAAATAATATAAATTCACCATAACTCCCACTATTTCTGCAAAACTAATTTCAAAACAACAAGCTTTGTTCCCTATAAATGATTGATTATCATTTAAAAGTTAATATCAACAAATCAATGTGAATTTTCAATATTACAGTTGGTCCTATAAATTCCATGCCACGTTTATGGAAATGGAGTCAAGAAAGGAAGAACATTAGTGAGGTGAATGTGTCAAACTCACCGATTGAAAGAAAACATTAAATTCCAACTTGAAAATTATAATCAAAAGAATGAACTATGACACTCATGCAACATTAGTCCATTGTCAAGGATAATTTCAATTATTCTAAATGAAAATATGACTGCAATGTCCAATCAACTATAAATGAGAATCATATTTGTTTTAAAAACACTGAGATTGTTTATAAACATGATATCATTAATTAGATCCAATCACTTCTGGAGAGTTTGTCCATGCAATAGTTGACAAATTTTCATGGAACATTCTGAACGTGTTCTGCCTCCAAGTCAGAAGTAAGTGCATATGTAGGTGGAATGGAAGTTGAGAAGGGAGATTAATGAATGAAATTCCAAAGATCAGAAAAATATGGATCCCTTATGCAATCTTTGAACCTGTATTAAAAAAATTCAACCCCACAAGTGATGCACCCTGCCTAGTCCTAGAATAGTCAAGATATAGAAGGAGAAACGATTCTTTGAGAAACCATTGTAATAGTTGCACGAGAGACACAAAGATAGATTGCACCAATCAATTAAAGACCAAGAAGGAATATGTCTAGAATAGTGTTGAAGTAAGCTCAAGGGATGCACTCTATCTTTTTCCAAGAGCACTACATTAAATATGGACAAGAAAAATGAAAATAGATACCAAATGGGGTGACCTCTTTTACCCTAAATATAATTGAACTCAATGTGAAAGATAGAACTAAACTGAAAATCAAAAAATACATGCATGAGCCAGTGAACAAAAAATTGAAAAGAATATCCTTAAGTAGTGCACCCTTCTTGCCAAAAATAGACTGGATGATGCATGGATAAGGTGAAGTGAATTCTCTCCCAAGTGAGGCACACTTCTCTAGCTCAAAATAAATGGGATAGGGTCCAGAAAAATAAATGGATAAGATTCATTTTCCTCAAATGTCCCCAAAATGGAGCACTCTCCTTGATCATGAGTGGATAAGATCCCTTTTTATGCCCAAGATATATCCAAGGATTCTCTCCAAAGTGAGGTGCTCAATCTACATGGATAATATTCCTCTTGATGCCCAAAATATCTCAAGGATGGAGTGCTCTTGTTCAAGTCAACCAACCATTTTTAAAATTTTAATAAAAACAAGGATGACACATAGTAGAATACCCACCTTCACCCATAGGAACCATAGATTTTTTTTTCTTATGATCGCACTTGCATCACACCTAAATAAAGTGCTAAAGTCCACATATCACCATAAGAATGCATCCATATGTTAAGTAAATAACAAGCTCGATAATATATTAAGAGATATTAATGGGGAATTGTAACTCATCATCTGTCATGTCACCTATGCCAAAATTCCTCAAAAATATGTGTTCTTCAACTCAACCTTGTTAAGATATCAAACCAATCACCAACTCGCTATTAAATTTGAACATTTTTGCAACAAAGTAGAGACGAATTTTCGTCGGCATAGAGTCATTTTTTCAACCAAGATGATTTTTTTTTTGTCGGAATACATTCGTCAGTCTAGCACCCACACATGGATCTTTGTCGGTCTAGCGACTGGGAAACAAAGACTATTCAGAATAGGGAAAAGTTTGGCTAGTGACGAATGTTAGTCGGTAGAATGACTAACAGGTTGGGGTTTGTGACCAATTGGCAATACTAGCGACGAACATGTTAGTCACTCGACCGACTAACAGGTTGGTCTCTCTAGTGACTAACAGGTTGGGGTTTGCGACCAATTGGCAATACTAGAGACGAACATGCTAGTCACTCGACTGAATAACAGGTTGGTCTCTCTAGCGACTAACAGGTTGGTGTTTGCGACCAATTGCCAATATGGGTGGGTGTCTTTATAATCGATCACAAATGAGTAGTTTTACAATCCCATGATGGGATAATTAGGCTAATGGTTTCCCTCCTTGTATTTTGTATCATCTCTTTGAGGCAATAGAGAAAAACGTGGAACACTTATATGTTTTTATTACATATCAAATGTGAGTAATACCTTGATTTATATAATAATATGATGGACCCGTAGATTAGGATTTTCTACATTGAGATCCTTGACTTGAACCGAATGTTGTGGTCTATAACGTTGTCTTAAATTGCCATGTTCCATGTTCCTCGGATGTAATGGAAAGGAGCCTTTTGGGTGTTGCAACAAATGAGGCAAAGAGGGTCAAAAGTTTTTCCAAGATGATTTGAATGGGGCCAAAGGAGGGCTTGAAGCCC